>JAVJIF010008746.1:0-205040 GCA_038442645.1 Agave tequilana
AAAAACTAGCTCAAGAAAGTATTGAAATGAAGAGCTTAAAACACTTTTCTTCTCTTTTGAAAAACTTGAAAAACTTAAGGCTTTTCTTGGTATTTAGTAAGAGAGTCTTCTCCTCTATTTATAGGGAGAGAAAATGGGTTTAAAACATTTTATTTAGACCTTATTTGCTCTGGAAAACAACTGAAAAACCCTGTAAAAGTCTGCCAAAAAGCAGATCAAAAAAACAGATTTCAGAATTGCACAAAAGAGGAAAGAGCCGTTGGGCAGCAGCAGGCTTGGCGGTCGACGGGCCGGTCGACCGCCAGCTCAGCTGGCAAAGAGCCGTTGGCTCTGGTCGACCGGTCGGGTCAACCGTCCCAAAAGACAGAGCATAGCTCTCTTCTGCGGTCGACCGGACCGGTCGACCCAGAAAACCCGAGAGTGGCTGCTTACAGTCGGTCGACCCATGTGGTCAACCGACAGACGTGCACAAACGTGCACGTCCTGGACTGGCGCCGGTCGACCGGGCCGGTCGGCCGGTCAGCCTGAAACAGGAAAAAAATCAGTATTTTTTGAGTTAGAAAAATTTGTAAATAGTTTTGGGTTTGAACAAACTTAAGTAACATGCTAGTAGGAGTATATAAACATGATCTAACATGATATTTATTTTGTAAAACTTAGGGTCATGTAAATATCTACTAAGGCATGAAACCAATTTTAAAACATGAAAACTTAAATACAAGACTCACATTTTAACAAAACCAAATTGTGTATGTGTATCCTAGAGCCAATATCCAACACTCAAACTTTAACATTCTAATTCTTACATTGGTTCTAAGTACTACAAGCTCTTCAAGGGGCTTTTCACTATCAAGGTCTTCAACACTTGAGTCTTGAGCCCACTTTGAGTTGACTTGAGTCCAAAAAACTTTCTTTTAGGGTGTAAACCTTTTAGTAGAGTTAGAACCCTGAAACACACTTAAACAATAAACAATATTAGTACAAATAACTAATATGTTTTGTAATCATTAAAACACACTAAACAAGGGTGATTGTAACCTTGGGCCAACAGATTTTACTTGAAAAATGAAACTCATAGAAATTGATGATCTTGCTAGCTAGTTAACTAAAAAAAATGATTTGTTTTTCTTTTCTTGATTTTCGGTTATCCTTATTTTACTTTTATTTATTTCTTAATCTCTAACTTTCTTGGATTTTGTGGGTGTAATCCACTGAAAACCCTCACGAGACAAAACTCGTCCTCTAGGGGTAACTTAGGGGTTTAACGGTTGTTGCACATACTAAGTGCAACCGTGATTCCTACGAAAGTGAGTTAGGGTAATTTAGTTTTTTCTTTTCCTTTTTATTAATTTTGCTCGAGGACTAGCAAAAGATAGGTGTGGGGGTATTTGATCAGCATGATTTTATACCATTTTTATACTCCTAATTATCTATCATTGTTTATAAATAATGCTACTTGGGTATACTTAATTATGTTTTGTAGGGAACAGGTAAAATAAAAAAAAAAGAGGAATCTGGATACTTTCTGCATTAAATCCCGCAATTTGTAAAAGATTGGAGGATGCTTTCCGAGCATGTTGTGATATTTTGGTCATAATTTTGGCTAAATGATTTCAAAAAGGTCATCAAGATGTCTACAGAAAGAAAATTTAGAGAGCTACAACTTTTCTGTTGATGACGTCTTCTAATTCAGCCATTTGTTGACTCAAAAATGACAAAGAAAGTCTACTTCTGTTTCTGGACTGGACTGAAATGCAAGTTTGGATAATCCAAGGAGCTAAAGATAATTTTCCAAATTATTTGGCTTGGAAACGGATTGATTTCCTTCTCCGTGATATTTGTACTCCTCTTAAGTTTTGCCATGTTATGAGATGGAATGTAAAGGAGAGAGTACAGGTATCATGTTAGAGTGAGAATATCCTTGTAGAAGCTTATAAAAGCTTCATTATCTGTAGGTTATGGGGGCGGCAAGGTTTAGTTTTACTTTTACTTTTTTTTATTTTTTTCCTCTCATTTTTCTTTTAGAGCCGCCATTCATGCCTGGGCTGAAGGCTAGAATTTTGGCCACTTTCTCAATTTTCTGCAATTTCTTCAGAAGTTATTTTCTTTCCTTGGGGGCTAATTATTTTCTCCTAGTTGCAATCTCAATTTTAGAGGTAAGAATTTTATTTAGAGCATTTTGTTTTTCTTTTTTCTGAAATTTCTCAACCCTTTTATTGTTGTTTTAATCTGCAATTAAATTTAAAAAAATAAAAAAAATAATAATATAATAATAAAAACATACAGAGGCGCCAACAGGCGCCTCTGTACAATCAAAAAGAGGGCGCAGAGATGCGCCCTCCATTTGAAAAGCAAGGGGCGCCCCCTGGCGCCCCATTTTGAAGAGGAAGGGGGCGGCCCTGCGCCCACGCAGGTAAGTATTTATTTTTTTTTATTTTTTTAATTAATTTAATTTGATTAGTTTAATTAATTCATGTTTGCAATTAGTTATTTAATTAAATTTAAATAATTTTAAACTGATTTAATTAGTTTGGTTTATTGTTAGTTTTATCATGCATAGCTAAATTTCCCGCAAGTATTCAGGGGAGATGAACCTAACCTAAATTAATATGATCATCAGTTGGTCCCCTATTTAGGACTGTTGCATACACCAATTGACCTATAACTTTTAAGAGACTATTTCTAGAGTCACTAGTTATTTGACAAGGTATGTATCAATAGTCAATGGTTCATGCTTAGGGTTTTTACTGCTTTTTCTGCCTTTAATTTATTTAGTCATTTTATTTACCTTTGATGGACCATGTGATACAGATAATACCCTGTACTTAGAACTAGTGTTCAGACTTAGTTTGCCTATTAGGAATAGAGATTTTGGTGAGTAACAAATACTAGTGTGGAGACGAGATTGACCACTTGATTCTACTTTAGGGGATTCGACCCTAGGGGCTTGACTTTTCTTTTATTATAATTAGTTCAAATAACCCACAAACCCACAAAATTTTGATCAATTCGTCTAGAAGTGTCGAAACCATAAGAACCACCTGTCCCTGTGGATCGACCCTCAAGTGCTACATCGAACAACCGTACACTTGCGGTTATTTAAAAACGAGGAGACAGAATCTCCCTAACATATAAGCACAAGTGAGAGATAGAGAGAGCAATCGCAAACACGGGAGATGTTGTTTCGAGGTTCGAGCACCCTTAATCTACGTCTCCGCCTTCAACACTATGAGGATTTCCACTAAAAACGATCTCACCGGATCACTTGGTGCCGCAACACCTACAAACGAGTTCACACTAGAACTCTTTTGGACTCTCTAGTCCCTCTCTCGTTCCTGCAAGAATAACACACCGCAAGCACACTAGCTTGTCGAGGCCGCACCTCTACAACGAGCTCTCACTAGAACTCGAAACACCGCGAACCCGCAAGCCCGCCTCCTCAAATACAAAGATGAAACACTTGGTGATCTAAACACTTTGATTACCTAAAATCTTCTCACAACAAAGATCCCTATAAGATGATATAGCAATGGATAGCTCAAGTATGTGTGTGAGAAAACTTCCTAGAATATGTGGTGAAAAACTCAAAGAAATCTCTTTTTCAAAACACTCTTGAAAACTCTCCTTTTGATATGGAAGTATTGGCACTAAAACAATTGAAGAAAACCTCTACAATAGATAGGAAAAAACTTGCTTTGAAACTCTCCAAAAATCTTGTGTTAAAACAGCCCAAGGAAGCCTTTTATAGGCATCCAAAATCTGCCCGTTGGAGGCCAACTCAGCAGTTTACACTGCGGCCGGTCGACCGCCCGGTTGACTGCCAACGATCGGATTTCCAACCGTTGGGAAGGTCGGTCGACTGGCCGGTCGACCGCCTTCAAGGCAATGGCCTAGCGGTCGACCCGGTCGACCGGGTCATTTTCAGAGAGCAGAAGCTCTCTGGCGGTCGACCGCGCGATCGACCGGCCCAATCTGTGCACGTTTTGTGCACGTCGGACCGACCTCTGTCTCGGTCGACGGTGCGGTCGACCGGCAAAAGACCAGAAACACAATTTTGGGGATTTAAAAACTTGGTCTTTTTACTTCGCCATAAATTCTCTAAAAATATACAAAATAAATTCATTGATATTTCTTTGATATACAAACATGTTTGATCAAAAATCAAAACATATTACAAGCATTTTGAACTATTTCTGTGTTAAAAAATTTTGGCTTTAAACAAAATCCGTATTTTTCCAAATTGATTTTTTCAAAATTTCTCCAAATACAAAAACAAGATATTTTAAATACTTTTGAACTTAGTGTGTATGGATATGATCCACTACACATATATGATGAAATATCTATGTTTTTGACAATAAGCACTAAAATGGTTTTTGTAAAACACATGTATAGTTTGAATTCCAAAAATCAAACCGTTATTTTTCTAGAACTAAAAATGTTTTATGAAAACACATATAAATCTTGTGTGAGTGTATATGATACTTGAGCAATCCACCAACTAATCTATCCTTTACATTTTATTTAAAATAAAATCTTACTAAAAAAACCTAGACACAAGTCTTCTCTTGAAGGTCTTCTTCTTCTCCTTCTTGACTTGGTCCAAACCTTGATCCAACGGGCTAGACTCCTCTTGAGTACTTGATGTGGTCTTGATGCACAAGCTCTTGAATCAACACGTGCTAGCTCCAAAACTTGACTTTAAATCCTTTATTGAAGCTAAACACCAAACTAAGATCTTGATCACATATCTGAGACTAATCAGACACAAGATCATTAGTACTATAACTACATGAGTTAATCATCATCAAAAATAGAGTGATGGGCCTTTGGGCCAATAATTTGTACTCATTAAATGTACATGTATAACCTAGTTTTGATAATTCTTTCATTTATACTTATTTTTCCTATTTTGTATATGCTTAGCTTCATGTATATGTTGTTTTTGTCTAAAACTTATAAATATACATGTATACCCTTGAGTCACTTGCCTTCATGCAAAATTCTACTATGAACTCGTTTATATTGGGGATATGTATGTATATTTTTAGTTTCAATAGAACAGAAATATATCTTGAAGTTTGTTTAATTTTAATGAAAAATAAATTTTTATAATTTTCATATGTTTTGATATTTTAAGCTTTATTTCTTATTTTCATGAATATGCTATTCACATGATTCTTGTGCACTCACATTTCTTTTGTTTACTCATGACTTTGTGAGTTTTATAGATTTGAGTGTCAACTCTTGTGTATTTAGTATGCTTCATGGGATATATGATTTGTCTCATGTTTGAAAGATCTTTAACTAGTTTTTCAAAAATTACTTTAAACTAGTTATTTATTCTTCACTTGGTAGTATTTTCATTCTATAATTATTTTCAAACTCTTATTTTTGAAAACCCTACAAACCAAAGGGCGGTTGGATGGGCGACCATGCCTTGTATACCCTTATTGAATATCTTTTAAACTTGTGCATGAATAGGGTGGTAGGCATGAGTTATACATATGATCTTCATGAAATTTTAGTTTTATATACTCATGTGTTTCTTATATATGTATGCTTCAAATTTCAAGTGGTATTTTCATTTTCATACATACATACATATGATTTGATTGTGCATATTTCACTATGCCACGTATTCTTTTAGCACAAATTATGTTTATACTAAACTTGGCTTAATTATAAATGTTAATGTTGGCCCAAAGGCCCATATCACTCTAGTTTTAATGATGATCAACTCATGTAGTTATAGTACTAATGATCTTATGTTTATTTAGTCTCAGATTTGTGATCAAGATCTTAGTAGGTGCGTAGCTTCAACAAAGGATTTAAAGTCAAGTTTTTGGAGCTAGCACGGTTGATTCAAGAGATTGTGCATCAAGACCACATCAAGTACTCAAGAGGAGTCTAGCTCGTTGGATCAAGTTTGGACCAAGTCAAGAAGATGAGAAGACTTCAAGTGAAGACTTCAAGATCAAGACTTGTGTCTAGGTTTGTTTTTATAAGATTTTATTTTTAGATTAAAATGTAAAGGATAGAATAGTTGGTGGATTGCTCAAGTATATCATATACACACACACTCTTTATTTAGATAAGTTTTTATAAAATAATTTTTATTTTGGAAAAATACAAAAGAGTTTTCTTTTTGAAAAATACCGGTTTGATTTTTGGTATTCAAAGTTTACATGTATTTAACCAAAATCATATTTAGTGCTTATTGTCAAAAACATAGATATTTCACCATATATGTGTAGAGGATCATATCCATGCACACCATGCTTTAAAAGAGTTTAAAATATCTTATTTTTGTATTTGGAGAGTTTTGGAAAATGAGTTTTGGAAAAACCAATTTGGAAAAATACGGTTTTCGTTTTTAGACAAAATTTTCAAGTTACAAAAATAGTTCAAATTGTTTGTAACATATCTTGATTTTGCTCAACATGTTTGATTATCAAAGTATAATATTGAAACTATTTTTGTAGATTTTTTGTGAATTTATGGGATTTTATTTAAGCTAAAAAGTCAATTTTTAAATCCCTATAGCTGACCCTGCCTGACCTGACTTCTGTCGGTCGACCAGACCGGTCGACCAAGCTTGGAGTCGGTCGACCGGGACGGTCGACCGACGTGCACAGAACGTGCACGCCAGGTCTGCTGGAGGGCCGGTCGACCGACCCGGTCGACCGCAGAGAGCTTCTGCTCTCTAGAAAGCCCCGGTCGAGCGGGCCGATCGACCGACGCCCCAACGGTCAGATTTCTGACCGTTGGCGGTCGGCTAGTTTTCTAGCCTATATATATAGGGGGTTTGTGGGCTGTTTTACACAAGTTTTAGAAGAAGTTTTTGGGCTATTTTTTTCTACTCATTTCAGAGGTTTTTCTCCACTTATATTTGAGCCAAATACTTCCATTCAAAAGGAGAGTTTATCAAGAGTTTTCAAAGTGATTTTCTTAAGTTTTCCTCCACCATTTCAATCCTAGTTTTATCACACAAACACTTGAGCTATCCAATGCTATATCTACCTATAGGGATATTTGTTGTGAGAGGATTTTAGGTGATCAAAGTGTTGTGATCACCAAAGTTCAACTTTGTACTTTGAGGAGGCGGACGCGTGTGTTCGTGGTTGTTTCGGGTTCTAGTGTGAACTCGGTGTTTGAGGTGCGGCCTCGGCGAGCTTCTGGGTTGTGGTGTGTACGGGACTAGAGAGTCCAAGGAGTTCAAGTGTGAACTCGCCTTGTAGGTGTTGCGGGCACCGAGTGATCCGGTGGATCGGTTTATAGTGAAAATCCTTCAAGTGTGAAGGCAGGGACGTAGAGCAAGTGTGCTCGAACCTCGAAACAAATCTCCCGTGTTTGCGATTGCTCTCTCTATCTCTTACTTGTCTATATCTTGCATGCTTTTATTGCTTTCATCTTTACATGCTTGATATACATTGTGTGCTTAATTGTTATATGCTTGGGGATTGTTTGCTAACACTTGTATCAACCAAGAGAGCCAACGCGGCACCTCAACTCTTATTTAGAGGAATCTTGAGGAGTTAGTTCAGAGCCCTTCAGGGGAATCCGGCTACACTCTTGTGTTATACTTGGTGTTTAGTTTAAGAAGTTTTAAGTTGCATTAAATAGTTTTAATTCCGCATTAATTGACCATTAGATTAGCCATAACCTATTCATCCCCTCTAGGTGATTACAATTGGTATCAGAGCCAAGTGCTCTTGATTTGGGTCTTCCAATCTAGAGTTAAAGATCCTCATTTTATAGCTAATCACAATACTTGTACACACACCATGGATTTCATGTCACCTCCCACTTTAGACATTCTTAACATCCAAACTTGGAAGGTTAAGATGTCTTTGTACCTCAAAGCCCTAGGCAATCATGTTTATTTTGCCACTACTAGAGATTCTTATTGTTTAAATGGCAAAAATATTGAGGCTAATGCAATGACCATTCATGCTTTGAAAAGTACCCTAAATGATGTTTATTTATCTAGGGTTGCTAATCTTGACTCGGCTTTTGTAGTTTGGAACACAATTCTCCCCTTGGCGAAAAAGAACAATATTATACGGGGAGCGACTCGGATGTTGGAAGTGACGCTTCCAACGTGTGCTACATGGTCCAAGGGATAACTCCCTTGAGGTAACTACCGAATCCGAGGTAGAAGAGGATGTTGATATGTCATATAATGAACTTGCTTCTTTTTGTCAACAACTCCTAGAAAAATATGACATGATTAAAAAGGATAACAAAAATTTGAAAAAGAAATTTGATTGCATGTTAAAGAAAATGATTCTTTTAAAAATAAAGTTGCATGCATTGAAAAAGAAAATGAAAGTTTGAAAATGAAAATGTTTCCTTACTTTCTAAATTAAATGAGCTTTGTGAAGGAAACACTATTTTGAAAAATAAAGTTGTTTTGGTGGAAAAACAAAAAGAAGTTGCTTTAAATGAAAACACTTCTTTGAAAAGAAAAATTGTTGAAAAAGAAAAAGAAAAAGTTTCTAAAAATAAGAAAAATGATTCTCAATCTCACCATGCCTTACATGCCACTATTAATCAACATGAGATTAAAAATTTGAAAAATAAAATTGATAGTTTAAGCTCAACTTTGAGCAATTGTGCATTTAATCATAAGAGATTGGAGTCCATGTTTTCAAAGAAATAAACTCCACATATTCATGCACATCATCCACATCATGCATATGCACATTTTACACGTCATGACCACACTCATAATCATATGCATCCTAGAGTGTACAAATGTACACATTGTGGCTGCAAAGGCCATTTAGCAAAGTTTTGTTTTGATAAGTTATATCATATAAATTTTGCTAATAAGAAAAATGTTTGGGTTCCTTAAAAAGCTAACCCTCGTGGACCCAAAAGAAAATGGGTACCAAAATCCTCACCTTTTGCTTTTGATGTAGGTGAGGGCTCTCACAAACGTGAGAGGATTGGTCCCTTGGTGGTGGATGCATGGACATGATGGACATACTTTTGATGCACGCTATCAACGAGGTTTTGTGGGACAACCACCATGTTTGGAGATTTAGAATATAGTTCTTTGGTTTGGTAACTATCTCTAAAACTCCTAATTTATTTACATGCATTTATGATTGATGATCTTTAGCATGTTCATTTGTTTTGTGTTTCATGTGGTAAATACTTGTTTAAATGTAGTTTTATCAAAACTTGTGTATATAGTGTATAAATAGTGAGCAACAAATTGATTCATATATGTTTGCACTTCATTGTTCATTTGTACTCACTATATGCACATATATAGCATAGTTTGATAATTCTCTCATTTACACTTGTTTTGCCTATTTTCATGTTTACTTCATGTATATGTATTTTGTATTTAAATCTAATAAATATACATGTATACCCCATGAGTCATTTGCCTTCATGCAATTTACTTTATAGACTCTTTTTATGTTTGGGATATGTATGCATATTGTTAGGATTGGATAAATCATACATATACCTAGAAGTTTATTTTATTTATGAAAATAAATTTCATGTTTTGATAAAAATGATATTCATGTTTGTTTTTAGCTTCATTGATTATCTTCATGAAAAATGCTAATTACATGATTTTTGTGCACTCACACTTTATTTTGTTTATTCATGATTTTGTTTCATGATTATTTTAGAGCCTTATAGATTTCGATTGTTACTTCTTGTGTATTAAGTATGTTTCATGATAGACAATATTATTTGGTTTCACGTTTTTGAAGGATCTTTAACTAGTTCTCAAAAATTAGTTTAACTAGTTATTATTCTTCATTTGATAGTATTTTTCGATGAGTTATATACTTGATCTCAATTAATATTTTTTTGTATATACTCATATTTTGTTTTCTATATATGTGTGCTTCATAATTTCCATAATATCAATTCCTATTGGTATTTTCATTCTCAAAAATATATGATTTATTGTGCTTGATTAAAAATTGGTTTACATATTTAAAGCATAAATTTGTTTATGCTAAGCTTGATTCAAATCTTTATTTCAATTGATTTCTCAATTGATATTTTAATAAGCTTATGCATTATTTTTAAAATGATTTTTTTATTGATATCAAAAATGTGCAATAATCTTCATTTGGTATCTATTGATTGCAATTGGTATCAAAATAATTTTCAATGGTATCAATATGATTCTATTTTGATTAAAATTCAAAATTTGTAATGGTTATTTACAATTGGTATCTTAAAATTTGATTGATTTACTTGTGGCACTTTTAAAAAAAAAATTTGTTTATATGATATCTTAAAATTTGATTACAAGATATCTCAAAATTTGTTTTATTAAGAAAAATCAAAATTTTGTTTTAATATGAAACTTTGAAAATTAAAAATGTTTTGATTTGTATTGTCTATATGCAGGGGAGCTTAACATCTCTTCTAATAAGATAGATTCATGTTGAGTGTATCTTATATTGAGGAGCTTGATAACTCTTCTTTATGCGGTACACGTGTGTAGGGGAGCTTCACATCTCCTCTTATGCATTACATATTATGTGTTATGTGAATTAGGGCTTGTCATCCCTCTTTTATGTAATGTATATGTGTAGGGAAGTTAACTTAGCGTCTTCCTCTTCATGAATGTATATCGCATATATCTCTTTATTGGTTGATTTGATTTCACCTCTTTGTGATTGTTTTGTTTCTAACAAAGAGGGGGAGAACATTGTTTTGTTTTTACTTTAACCCCTTTGTGATGATGAAAAAAAGGGGGAGAAGTATTTTAGTATATATGCATGTTTTGGAAGAAGGTTTTATGTTTATGCATATATGTTTTGTTTTGCAAAAGGAGAAAAGAATTTGATGAGTTTTATGTTTGATTGGCATGTTTATCTCCTTGTATTTGCATACATGTTTATGTGCTTCCATTGCATATTTATTATTTATTGTGATGCATGAGTTAAGGGGGAGCTTCTTTGAAGCTTTACTTTAATCCATGCATATATAACTTCATGAGTTTTGTCATCATCAAAAAGAGGGAGATTGTTGGCCCAAAGGCCCATATCACTCTAGTTTTGATGATGATCAACTCATGTAGTTATAGTACTAATGATCTTATGTTTATTTAGTCTCAGATTTGTGATCAAGATCTTAGTAGGTGCGTAGCTTCAACAAAGGATTTAAAGTCAAGTTTTGGAGCTAGCACGGTTTGATTCAAGAGCTTGTGCATCAAGACCACACCAAGTACTCAAGAGGAGTCTAGCTCGTTGGATCAAGTTTGGACCAATTCAAGAAGATGAGAAACTTCAAGTGAAGACTTCAAGATCAAGACTTGTGTCTAGTTTGTTTTTATAAGATTTTGTTTTTAGATTAAAATGTAAAGGATAGAATGTTGGTGGATTGCTCAAGTATATCATATACACACACACTCTTGATTTAGATAAGTTTTTATAAAAGAATTTTTATTTTGAAAAATACAAAAGAGTTTTCTTTTTGAAAAATACCGGTTTGGTTTTGGTATTCAAAGTTTACATGTATTTAACCAAAATCATATTTAGTGCTTATTCTCAAAAACATAGATATTTCATCATATATGTGTAGAGGATCATATCCATACACACCATGCTTTAAAAGAGTTTAAAATATCTTGTTTTTATATTTGGAGAAGTTTTGAAAAAATGAGTTTTGGAAAAACCAATTTGGAAAAATACGGTTTTCGTTTTTAGACAAAATTTTCAAGTTACAAAAATAGTTCAAATTGTTTGTAACATGTCTTGATTTTGCTCAAACATGTTTGATTATCAAAGTATAATATTGAAACTATTTTTGTAGATTTTTTTGTGAATTTATAGAATTTTATTTAAGCTAAAAAGTCAACTTTTAAATCCCTATAGCTGACCCTGACCTGACTTGGAGCCGGTCGACCGGACCGGTCGACCGAGCTTGGAGTCGATTGACCGGGGACGTCGACCGACGTGCACAGAACGTGCACGCCAGGTCTGCTGGAGGGCCGGTCGACCGACCCGGTCGACCGTAGAGAGCTTCTGCTCTCTGGAAAGCCCCGGTCGACGGCAGAGAACTTTGTTCTCTGTTCCAGGCAGCGGTCGACCAACGCCCCAACGGTCAGATTTCTGACCGTTGGCGGTCGACCGGGCCGGTCGACCGTCAGCCGTCAAGGCTGGTATTTGCCCCAACGGCTAGTTTTTCTAGCCTATATATATGGGGGGTTTGTGGGCTGTTTTACACAAGTTTTAGAAGAAGTTTTTGGCTAGTTTTTTCTACTCATTTCAGAGGTTTTCTCCACTTATATTTGAGCCAAATACTTCCATTCAAAAGGAGAGTTTATCAAGAGTTTTCAAAAGTGATTTTCTTAAGTTTTTTCTCCACCATTTCAATCCTAGTTTTATCACACAAACACTTGATCTATCCATTGCTATATCTACCTATAGGGATATTTGTTGTGAGAGGATTTTAGGTGATCAAAGTGTTGTGATCACCAAAGTTCAACTTTGTACTTTGAGGAGGCGGACGCGTGTGTTCGTGGTTGTTTCGGGTTCTAGTGTGAACTCGGTGTTTGAGGTGCAGCCTCGGCGAGCTTGTGGGCTTGCAGTGTGTACGGGACTAGAGAGTCCAAGGAGTTCAAGTGTGAACTCACCTTGTAGGTGTTGCGGCACCGAGTGATCCGGTGGGATCGGTTTTTTAGTGGAAATCCTTCAAGTGTGAATGCGGGGACGTAGAGCAAGTGTGCTCGAACCTCGAAACAAATCTCATGTGTTTGCGATTGCTCTCTCTCTATCTCTTACTTGTCTATATCTTGCATGCTTTTATTGCTTTCATCTTTACATGCTTGATATACATTGTGTGCTTAATTGTTATATGCTTGGGGATTGTTTGCTAACACTTGTATTCAACCAAGAGAGCCAACGCGACACCTCAACTCTTATTTAGAGGAATCTTGAGGAGTTAGTTCAGAGCCCTTCACGGGAACCCGGCTACACTCTTGTGTTATACTTGGTGTTTAGTTTAAGAAGTTTTAAGTTGCATTAAATAGTTTTTTAATTCCGCATTAATTAACCATTAGATTAGCCATCGCCTATTCACCCCCCTCTAGGCGATTACAGTTAATTGGTATCTTTACAAGCTTATGCATTGATTTCAATTGGCATTTCAATTGGTATTTCAATTGCTAATCATTTTAATTGGTATTTCAATTGGTATTTATTTGGTATCAAAATGTACTTCATGTTTCACTTTCAATGGTTCAAATCTACTATTGGTATCTTAAAATTTTTTGTCAAGTGGTACCAACATTTATTTTTGTCAATTACATTTTGATTTCATTGATATCATAATTCATATTGTTGGCTTCAAGAAATTCAAAAATTTGTTTTAAAAGTGATTTTCAAATTTTGTTAATATGTATTTCCTATATATCAGGGGAGCTTAACATCTTCTCTATATATAGATTCATGTTGAGTATATCTCACATTGAGGAGCTTGACCTCTCTTCTTTACGTGATACACGTGTGTAGAGGGTGCTTAACATCTCTGCTTATGCATTATATATTATGCTTTATGTGGGTTAGGGTCTACTCATCCGTTCTCCATGTAATGCATATATACAGGGGGAGCTAACTTTACGCCTCTCCTCTTCAAGAATGTATATCGCATATACATCTTTATTGTTTGTTTGTCTTCGCCCTTTGTTGATGAATTGACAAAAAGGGGAGAAGAATTTAGAGTTTATATGCATGTTAAATATTTGTTATTTATGCATATATATTTATTTTGTTTATGAGTTTTTATTGAATATCCTTATTGTTTTTGCTATGCAAGAGTTAAGGGGGAGCTCTATGAAGCTTATCTTTAATCCATGCATATATAACTTCATGAGTTTTGTCATCATCAAAAAGGGGGAGATTGTTGGCCCAAAGACTCATCACTTTAGTTTAGATGATGATTAACACATGTAGTTATAGTACTAATGATCTTGTACTTATTTAGTTTCAGATATTTGATCAAGATCTTAGTAGGTGTTTAGCTTCAACAAAAAATTTGAAGTCAAATTTTAAAGTTAGCTCATGTTGATTCAAGAGCTCGCGCATCAAAATCGCATCAAGTACTCAAGGAGGAGTCTAACTCATGGATCAAGTTTGGACCAAGTCAAGATGGAGAAGAAGATTTTCAAAGAAGATTTTCATGAAGACTTGTATCATGTTTGTAAGTGTTAAGATTTTGTATTTTAGATAAAATGTAAAGGATAGATTAGTTGTGGATTGCCAAGCTCATATACACACCACAAAATTATATGTGTTTTTATAAAATAGTTCAGTTTTAGAAAATACCGTTTTGGTTTTGAGCTTCAAAGTATACATCATTATGTTTCATGATTAGATTTCATCAAAATAAGGTTATATGATTTATATGTGTTTTGGATTTCATCCATACACATTGTTAGTTCAAATGTTTAGAAAAACTTATTTGATGTTTCTATATCATGTGTTTGAGTTTTGTATTTATCAAAACTTATTTTAAATCTTATTGTCAAAAACATAGATATTTCAGCTTATATGTGAATTGGATCATATCCATACACACTAAGCTTCAAAAGTGTTCAAAATATCTTGTTTTTGTGTTTGAAGAAGTTTAGAAAAAATTGTTTTTCAAATTGAAGAATAATTTTGAAAAATACGATTTTTTGTTTAAGGCTAAATTTCTATATCACAAAAATGGTTCAAAAAGTTGTAATATGTGTTGATATTTTATCACACATATTTGTACTTCAAAGTATTTCAATGAACTTATTTTTGTTGATTTTATGTGATTTATGAGATTTTATAGGAATTTATAAGACCAAGATTTAAGCTCCAAAAATTCCTGACCTGGCCTTCTGGCGGTCGACCGATCGGTCGACCGAGCCGAAGTCGGTCGAACGGGCGGTCGACCGATGTGCACATAAACATGCACGGGCTTTGGCTTGATGGCCGGTCGACCAGGCAGTCGACTGATCCAGAGAGTAAACTCTCTGGATCTGGCCCCAATTGACTGGGCGGTCTATCGGTCAGAGAGTTTTGCTCTCTGGATCTTGCCTCGGTCGACCGGTCAGTCGATCGAAAGGTCAAGACCTGATGCGGTCGACCGGACAGTCGACCGGCAGCCCCAACGGTCATAAATATAACGGTTGGCCGGTCGACCGGTCGGTCGACGACAGGTCATCTGGCCTGCAATTTGACCCCAACGGTTATTTCTGAACTCTATATAATGGGTTGTTTTGGCTGGTTTTACATAAGATTTGAAGAGGGTTTTTGAGCCAGTTTTTCCTACCTTGCTCAGAGGTGTTCCAACAAGTTTTAGAGCTTAAATTCTATATCAAAAAGAGTGTTTACAAGAGTGATCCTCTTATATTTTTCAAAAGAGATTTCTTGAGTTTTTCACCACAGCTCTATCTTATTTTTCTCTCACAAACTTGAGCTTTCCATTGCTATACCAATCATCTAGAGATCTTTATTGTGAGAGTTGTTTTTGTGATCAAGAGAAGTGATCACTAGATTTCATTCTTGTATTGTGAGGAGTTGTAGAGCTTGTGACCTCGGTGAAGAGAGTTTTGTGGTGATCAAGTGAAGTGATCACCAAGTGTTCCGACTTGTGGTTGGAGGAGTCGTAAGAGGTGCGGCCTCGACAAGATAGTGTGCTTGCGTGTGTTGTTCTTGCAGGAACAAGTGAGGGACTTGCGGGTCCAAGAGTTCTAGTGTGAACTAGTTGTAGGTGTTGCGGCACCGAGTGATCTTGCGGATCGATTCTAGTGGAAATCCTTCATAATGTTGAAGGCAGGGACGTAAAGCAAGGGGTGCTCGAACCTCGAAATAATTCTCCCGTGTTTGCGATTGCTCATCTCTCTCTCTGTCTCTCTCTCTCTCTCTCACTTGTGTTATATATCTTGCATGCTTATATTGTTTCTCGTTATATGCTTGATATACTTATGTTTTATTGATATATGCTTGAAATTATTTGCTCACACTTGTATTCAACCAAGAGAGCCTTAGTGGCAGCTCAACTCTTAATTTAGAGGAATCTTGAGGAGATAGTCCGGAGCCCTTCACCGGGAATTCGGCTACACTCTTGTGTTACACCTTGTGTGTTAGCTTAATAGTTTTAGTTTACATAAATAGTTTTTAATTCCGCATCATTTGCATTAGATTAGATAGTACACCTATTCACCCCCAGGTGTATTTCAACTTGTAACCTCATAAGTAAACATTATAAGTGATAATATAATTTTTCACTAAAATTTCAAGACTATCAATTAAATACTTGAAAACTTACTCAAGTAAAACTGAATTGGAACTGTAAAACTTTTTTTTTAACAATTAACGTTATGACTTGTGGGCACTTCATCCAACATGCAGCATCCAAACAGATCCTCGCGGAAGAAGATGCTCGAGGAAGAAGATGCAGCAAGAGAGATAACTGCACCTGAGGTCATGAAGAGGCAACTGGTCGCGGGAAGGACATAGAGGCCTGACACCTGCAATCCTAGAGGGCCACGTGCCATTCAAATAAAGGCCTGACTTTTCTTTTTATTATTAAAATATTTTGAAAATCATAAGAAATATGAGTTTCTTTGTAAAGGTTTTTAGTTGGATATTTTGGAAAAACATACCAGAAATGCTAGTTTTGGTACAAATTTAGCAACATAATCTTTTATTTTATATGTTGTAAAAATCTGTCATACAAGTGATGTAGTTCTGAGAAGCCAGATTCTTTTATTTGTTTCTATGAAATCCAAGTTTTTACCGAGAGTGTTGAAGCAAAACTGAAAAAGCAATGCATTATGTGAATGGCTGTTGAAAATTGTAATTGAAACTTTCATGGAAATAGTTACATTCAGTTTTTTTTTTTTTTTTTCTTTTTTTGTGGGGGGGCGGCGCTGCCGTCGTTCCGGCCGCCGTTCCCCTACCGCTCGTGGCACCGTCGGCACCCAGCTCCATCGTCCTCACAGCGCCCCCCATCACAGGTCTGACCACCTGATCGCCGACCTGCACCCCCTGACCTCCGATCATCAAAGATAGAGGAGAGGGAGAGGAAAAAAAACTAGAGTGAGAGAGAGGGTGCTGGCTTTAGAGAGAGAATGATGGAGATAAATAAGAGCATTTTGATCTAAATTACCCTTAATATTTTTTTCCAAATATTATCCTCACTATGTCACCTATCTTTCACTAATTTCAATTAAATCTTAATCATACATCTGACTCTCTCATGCTCACCAACTCAGTCCACTCACGTTAATTAATTAAGTATTAATTTAGTGTTATAGATGTATGTATATATTTATATACCCACTTAAAATATTACTCTACATGTACATAGATAATTGATATACATGCATGCATACATACATACATAAACTTAACTTATTTACACCTATGTGTTTAGTAATTCTACTCTAAAGTTACAATACACATAGGTGTAACTGAGTTAAGTTACATACACTTCTTACTATCACACAAAAAATATTTTTTAAACACCGTGTGGGAACAACTCACATGAATTTTTGTTTGTGTCTCACCAAGCAAAAATTTTTGTGCTTAAAAATAGTATGTGTAACTTAACTTAGTTACACCTATGTGTATTGTAACTTTACTCATATATGTATGTATATATATGGATGTATGCACACACACCTAACCGTGTATGTGTATCACTTTAAATGTATTATATATATAACTTGTATTCACCAATTTATTATAATTAGAATACAAAAATATTTACTCCCCATTTCATATAAATTTCATCAAATTAAATGGTGATATAATTATCACTAGAATTATTGATTTTAATAACCGGATATCATCCAATTAACCGGAGTTTAAATTATAAATCTGGGTTTCTACCCATGAATTATCGGTTCCAATTACCGTCCCAATTATCACATAATTATTTTCAATAGTAATATGTTTGGTACTTGTTAATGAAGCTGGACTTTTCTGTATATTGTGTTAATTTCTTGTACTGAGACTCGTGAGGTATACTCCTCGCATATATGCGTCGCCGACTCTCTTCATGTCAAGCGTGACGTGACAACATGCACTGGGCATGGCACCTTTGTATGGATTGTTGCATCTTCCCCGCAAGAAGAGCCACTGTCTATGTATGGGTTGCATCAATCTTATGGTGATCAGAGAAACAAGTTGTGATTATCTAATAGTGAGTTTCTAGCTCTCAACGGCAAGCTTGATGTTCTTTTTATAACATTCTTTATCTATTTTCTCAGTATCATGGAAAGAGACTAATCCTTGGCTTCTTCTTTGTTTGTGTTTACAGTTCCCTCTTCAACTCCAGGCCCTTGAAGTCAAGAAGTCAATGAATATTTTGGTTGTCAGTGTTAGAATCTTTATTAAGTATGCTTATTGTTATGTAATTTGTATTAAATCCTAGACTCATGGGATGTGTGTAATATTGCTGATGCTCTATCTGAGAGAGCAGCATGATCTTGATGAATAGTTAAATTATTAATTCAGAATTTTAATAATTCGGGTGTTACACTGGCACCTCCTAGCACAACAATCATTTAACTAAACAGGCCAGGGATCCTTAAATATTTTTATTATAAATAGAGTAAAGAGAATAAGTGACATGCATGAAGAAATAACTCTACATTAGAAAATTGACATTGTACCTGGTCCAAATAAATTTCGCCAGGGACAATGCATGCACACAACTTATTTCAGATGATCACACATATGGCATTCTCTTCATCTCACATAGATTGCTCCACACGTCAATTCTTCAACCTAATTAAACCCCAAAATTGTGTGACAGGAATGTTGGCCAAGACTTCACGACACACGATAACAAAACCCCTATATAACCGTTCCCTTCCTCAGCTCAGACCTCACAGCCCCCTCCACACTATACCACCGATGGCTTTAAGCAGCATGCAGCTGACCACGGCCGCCCTGGCGGTGCTCCTTCTCGCGGCAACCTGTGTTACCGGTTCATCGACCATCAACGGTAACCCTAACCCCACTCCTCCTCCTCCTCCTCCTCCTCTGCCCGCTGATCCTTCCACCGAGATCACCAAGTGCTTCACCGACTGCGTCTCCATGGTCATTTCTTGCATGTTCGGGTGTGGGAAAGAACCGCAGTTTTCACTCTGCCCCTTAAATTGCTTGACGGGTAACATGAATTGCCCGTACTCGTGCGTCCACCTCGCTCCTCCTTCTCCTTCTCCTTCTCCTTCTCCTTCTCCGGCGAATTCCTAAGCTCGCCGATATATCTAAATATATAAGACATATTTGAAGAGTACTACAACATAAATATGAAGATGGAACTTGATACGCGGACTATGGATTAATATGTTACATTACAATTGGATCAGCTGATGACAAGGGCTGCTAGCTCTCTTATTATAAGTTATTGTTTACAAATTAATGATGAAGATCTGTCATGTGCCCGGCAGATCATGTCTATGAGAATATGATCATGTCTATGTAACACGGTCTACATCAAATAGTCTTATAATATTCCAGTTGTTGATAATGCAACATACTACAAAATTCTTAAGTATATAATTTTGTGTCAAAACTTTCATATTTTTTTTTTTGACTAGATTTTTCAATACTAATGTAAACTATCACGCGGTATTATAAAATATCTCTTTAAACTATTAAATTCTCAAAATACGATTACAAACTATAGTTTCTCCACGCTAGTCCTAAACGGCGTTAATGGTGCAAGCGAAAGACTTAAATACTATTACACTTACAAGTGATGAGAAAAAGACACGTGTTTTACACGTGTATGATTATGAACAATTTAGTCATGTAATAGAGACGTGATAATCACATGACAACAATTGAGACGGAAGACTGACAGAAGGTAATTTTTAGGAATTCAAAGAATAGTTTTGTGATAATTCCATCCACTACACCAGCAATTACCCTCTGTCAGTCCTTTCTTCCATTCCACCTACTAATTCTCATTCCTGAGGGTCTTAGACTGGTATCACACCAGTGTTTCTAACCTGAAATGTATCTTTTCCCATGTGTTTTTAAGCATGTACCATCAGGGGAGAGCCTCAAATCGCTTGTGGTGGGTTCAATCCACGGTAAGCTGATTTTTATCCACCACTAACTAGTGCTTTCATTGAGATCTGAGTTCGTACTCAAGATCTCCTTCCCATCCAATCCAAACCTTCCATAAAAAGCATCTCCCCTAGTGCCATGACCCTGAGAAAGCAAACCATCACCCATAACGATGTCCCATCAAGGGCAAGGCCATCAGTGTCGGCGGGGGCACGACCCCCCGCCTGTTGCCGACTAACATCCTGCTACTGAGGACACTATCTCCTCCTTACTTTAGAGATAGCCGCCAGCCTCCGACTAACGCCATCAATCGAAGGTCAAATCCTTCAGATGCTCGTCAGCATGAAGGAGCAAAAGAAGGAGTAGCAAGACCGGTCAGATCGTGACCGGGAGAAAGCGGCCCTCGATCGCAAGAGAGCTGCCCATGAGTAGGAGGCACTAAAGTAGCTTAATAACCAGCTACAAGCGCAGATCACCACCTCAGGAGAGCCCAGGATCAAACGCAACCGGAAAGCGAGCCTGGAATCGGGGAGGCTTAGGACAATGGGCCTATCACAAATCGAGGCAGCCGAGATCAACATCCCCCTCCACGAAGACTACTTCGACAATGAGGCTGATTCGCCTCTTTTCCAAATAGAAGCTTATCATAGTCAGACTCAGAGAAAAATCGAAGAATTTTCAGACATCTGAGCCTTTGATGAGTTGATCTAAAGAAGGATCAAGGAGGCTAAACTGTAATATGTAGTGCACCGAAACAAGCCACAGTCAGAGTCTCTGACTCTCCTTTCTCCGATGAGATCTTGGAGTGCGAATTCTTGAAGAAGTGACTCCAATTTTTTACTACTACTCCGAAATGGGTGACCCGGTTCAGCACATCAGGCACATTTGGATAAGATAGTGGTCCACTCCTACAACGATCCACCTTGTGCCTAACCTTTTCGGTCAGCTTGAAAGGCGTGACCTCGAATTGGTTCTACTCTCTGCCGCCTCATTATCTCCACAACTTTGAGGAGGTAACCGAAGCATTTTTCACTCAGTACGCCTCTCGCCAGAAGGCCAAGATAAACAAGCATCACCTTCTCACCATCAAAATAAGGCAGGGCAATAGCCTCAAGTCCTACATCGTCTACTTTCAAATCCAGTTAGCCAAAGTTTTTCATTGTGGTGATGACGTCTCTGCACTCGCATCCATCAGCGGGCTGCAAGTTTCTTACCCCTTATACAAATATTTGCTGAAGCATAACGTCACTCGGATGAGTGAGGTCACATCCCGAGCTCAGCCCCACATCTAGTTGGAGGAAGCGACAACGAAGAAGGAAAAAAGTCCAAACCACAGTATGAAGCTACTGAGCCAGGAACACAAATCGGGGGCAACCCGCCTACAAGAGGCAGGCACTCTTAATTCTCTTACCAAGTTTGCCCCAGACCTTCAAGCTGACGTAGCACTTTACCCCGCTCAAGCTTCCCATCAATGAGGTCTTCAACACCACCAAGGTCAACCACGGGTCAGGCGTCCGAGATCGATCCAATATAACCCCACATTCCTCAGAGTAGAAGAGTATTGTTCTTTTCACGATAGCAAGGGGCATACAACCATCCACTGCAAGAACTTCAGAGGTACCTGAAAGAGCTCATCTGTCAAGGCTTCCTCAAAGAATACATTCTTATCCCCGAAGCGGCCTTCGGGTCAGGACAGCCGAACACTTCGCCGCCCGCGTAACCACAATAATGATCACCCAATACAAAGCGATTGAGTGATCCTGTATTTTCAATAAAGACAGGACAATACCTCTATCCATGATAATCTTATTATATTTCATATATTTTATTTTAGTAATCGAATAAAACTATATTTTTGTCCCTAACCATTGCAAGCCTATTAAGTTCGCCGCCCCAATGTTAGGATTTCTCCCACTCGGAGATGATTGCGAATCCAACTTCTTTGCCAGGATTTCCCTCACTCGGAGTCCAACTATGTTTGCATGCTCCGCTGCTAGGATTTTTCCCACTCAGAGAAGGCAATGTGAACCCGCCTACGGGCATCCCGTCAGCTAGACTATATGCAGTCAGGCACACTCTGCTTCTGGGATTTCCCCCACTCGAAAATCACCTATATTTGTACTCTCCACTGCAGGATTTCCACCACTTGGAGACAATAATGTAAACCCACCTATTGGCACACTGTCGGCTAGCCTAAGGGTAGTAAGGAACACTCCGCTGTTGGGATTTCTCCCACTCGAAGACTATGTTCGCACGCTCCTCTGGTAGGATTTTTCCCACTCAGAGGTAGCAACGTGAATCTGCCTATGGGCACCCCGTCGGCTAGCCTACAGGTAGTCAGGCACACTGCGCTGCTAGATTTTTCCCACACGGAGACCAACTGGGTTCGCCTCTCCGCTGATGGGTTCCACCCCCGCACGGAGATGACGGACCCAATCAATGATGGATATTATCCTTACTCAATGACGTATCAAGTTTGAAAAACACCTAGAGGGGGGTGAATAGGTGTAAGTGCTAATCTAGAAACTAAGTATTCTAATGCGGAAGCTTAAAATAAATATTGCAACACACTTAATACAACACACAAGTGTAGCCGAATTCCCCGTGAAGGGCTCTGGACTAACTCCTCTTGATTCCCCTAGATTTGGGTTGAGATGCTATATGAAGCTCTTGTGGTTAAGTATAAGTAAGGCACACACAAACAACCAAGCATACACAAGATATGCAATATGAAATATGCAAGGTACAATGCAAGCAATGTATGATATGAATAATGAATGATGCTTTGCACAAATAAACAAGATAGAGAGAGTTGAGAGATATTGGATCAAACGCAAAGGCAAAGAAATGTTTCGAGGTTCGAGCACCTAGCTCTACATCCCCGCCTACACCACCTGTAACACCCTACTCCCGGTGTACGTATCACCGTATCAGTACCCGATACGACGTACAAAAATTGATTTGACCTCTGTAGTCTTCTGATTGACCTGATTTCAGTTTCAAAAATTATTTCCTAATATTCTAGATTTTTCAGGATTTTCTGGAAATTTTCTGGATTATTTTGGAAAATCTCCGTAGTCGGTGTCGACCGATATACGGTAGTTCACGAGCCATGATATGCTATGCTACACGGCTACGGTAGTTCACTAGCCATGATATGCTATGCTACACGGACCACTGTTATGACACAGATAGATTACACGGATTATTGCTACACATATATGATTACCACATTTCATCATATTATTCTCATCATGCTATGGATTCTCGGCATATCTCTGTTACACATGCATGTATGATTTCTTTATTCTTGTCATATGGATCCCCATTCCGATTACCTGTATTATTGTTCCATGTTATCGGATACATGTTATATGCTTGTTTCCCGTTACTGATATTGTTAATCCCGTTACTGGATACATGTTCCCGTTACTGATATGGATATTCCTGTTACTAGACATGAGAACTGTTGATAGGCGATATGTGGGAATCCCACATCTCTTGTTCCCGTTTCCCGTTATATTGTTCTCGTGATATTGTTCCCGTTTCCCGTTATATGGTTCTATGCTATCAACAGAGCTCAGGTCCAGTTATCATGTTACCCGTATCACGTACTGTATTTATTCTTATTACCTTGTATACTTGACATATCAGATCAGAAAGATAACTTGGGTATGGGGGAGACTCGACGGTTGATTAGATCATATCGGGTGGATGTCTGGATCCATTGTTCGTCCCACTGCAGGGGACGGGGTAGTGCTGGCTACCGTCTGTTACTCATGTTACATGTTACAGCTCTAGCGGGCTGGTCGTGGTCTCAGCAGCCAGGGGTCTGATAAGGCCGTTGTCCCGGGTATGTACGGATACACCCACCCGATAAGAACTCCTCGACCATGGGTTTCCAATTAACATAATAAACCTGTATACACAATAGTGACGTCGGGAACACTTGTTATTTGATTACTCTCTCGTTTGGATAATGGTACCCGTAGGCCATGTCCGGATGGGTTCGACTGGAGTGCGGGCTCCAGTATGAACTGCCAGTGGTATGGGACACTGGAAGAGAGTAATTAAAATACCAGGTGGTACTGATCGCTACTATTGTATAAATGACATGACTAGACATGACCTGCCTGCTACATGTTTAGTTGTACTTGTTACTGTTCCTGATCATTTATCTGCTATCATGTTACATGTATACATTGATGATGTACTTGTTTCCTGTTACAATTCTTGTAGTGATCTGCTACTCCTTGCACATGTATACTTTGTTACATTACCTGGTACTTGTTACCCTGTATGTAGTGACATACTATGCATGTTCTGCATTGCATATATTTTATTGTTACAGACATATGCTCATCTGCATGTTCACCTCTATCACGTCACCACTATCATGTTCATGTCTATTACGTCACCACTAGACAACATTAGTGATTACATAAACTGGTCACGACTATAGATATGACCTGATGATAACCGGCTAGGTAGTGATGGTATTAAAAGTTGACCTGTTTATATCTTTGCACTGCTTTCATGTTTAACTCTTTCTACTGTTTATATATATCCTTATTATATGGTATCACTATTACAACAGCATGTATTATCTATTATTATTGTGCATTGCCTCCTTCAGTTTTACCACTCACTAGGTCGCTTTCTGACGACCCTGGGTTTGCATGCCCAGATTGGAGATCCGAGTTACCATAGCTTCAGAGAGTGTCTTGGAGTCACATGGGAGATTCCGCATCAGGACTATTCATAGGTATTTTAGTGCTTTATTTCTGTTATCTTATTTATCCTTGTTTTCATATCTGTTATGATCGCTGACCTCTTTCCGCAGGTATTCTTGTACTGCTTTCATGCTGGACCTCAGATCTATATAGAGGTATTGTACTGTACTGAGGCTTAACGTACGCGTGAGGATGTTTTCACCTCGCGTATGTACGTCGCCATAACGTCTCCGTATCCTTGAGATCGGGGCGTTATACCACCGTGTAGGATTTCCAATCCACTATCTCCCACCGAGGGAACCTCCACCGAGGAGGATTTGTTACAACAATGGAGTACCGAACTCCTCTCTCAAACACCGCCTCACAACCGAGGGGTAGGCCCGTAGCCAAACAACAACCAATCCACCTCACAATTGAGGGATACAAACCAACAATCAACTCCACCTCACCAAGAGGAGTAAACACCAACCTCAACCTCTACCGAAGAGAGAGCAAACCAATACCATACCGATCAACCTCTACCAAAGAGGGATACACAAAGCAAGGAGGGTTTACAACTTAGAGGCTCAACAACCTCAAACAATCTCTTTTCCACAAAACAAAGATCCTAAATAGAATAGGATAGAAGATAAGCTCAAGTGTGAAAAACTAGGTGTTTGGAAAACAAAGACTCAAAGAAAACACTTGGGAAAACTCTTGTAAAAGATAGAGAATGAAAACCAAGACAAATCTCCCAAAATACTCTTTTCTTTGATTTTTTTCAAAAACCTAAAACAAATAAGATTGGAAGTTTAAAGCTCAAAAATACTTTTGAAAACTTGTTTTTAACACTAGGGAACAGCAATTTTCTCTTTGTAAAAACCTTAGCCAAAATCTCAAAGAAATGGGGTTTATATAGGCCAAAACAGAAACAAGCCGTTAGGCTGATCTGGCAGCCTGACAGGCTAACGGTCGGCCGTCCGGCCGACCGCCAACGGTCAAAATCTGACCGTTGGAGCAAACCGGTCGACCGCCCGGCCGATTGAAAGCAACAGAGAGCACTGCTCTCAGGTCCGGTCGGCCGCCGGCCAACCGTCCCTGTGTCTGCCAAACGTGCACAAGCTTGTGCACGTCGGTCGACCGTAAGGGTCGACTGGCCCTTGGTATGGTCGACCCGTGCGGTCGGCCGTCCTGGCCTGTCAGCCACTGTTCTGGGACAGAAACATAGTTAAAACATTTTTCTAAAAATTCTTTTAAGTCTTATAAAAATCTTCAAAATAGTTTTATCATTTTGCATTGATATTTAAACATGTGATAAACATTTCAACTCAAATATCAAGCATATGAAACCATTTTTGTTTCTTAACATTTTACCAAAAATCAAAACATGTATTTTTATCAAACTTGAATTTTTCAATACATGAATAGGAAAGTCAAAATAAGTTTTTTTAAAAGTTAAGCATGCATGTATATAATGAAACAACTATACATATATCAATTTAAACTTGTTTGATCAACTATTCATGAAAACCAAAAACCAAACATAAAACGTGTGTGTTTGTGCACTTGAGCATATCAACTATACTAAGCTTTACAAATGGATCTAAACACACTATCTAAACTATGGATACCTAAGTCTTCTTGACGATCTCCATCTTCAAGTAAACCCGATCCAAAACTCCATCCATGAGCTAGGCAATGTGTGATCTTGAAGCTTGAGCCCTGGAATCACTTGTGAAGCTTCCAAACACCTCTTGTTGAAGCTATCACCAAACTAACATCTTGTTATAAGATCTGAGACTTAAAACACAAGAATATTAATAAACATAACTACATGAGTTAATCATCATCAAAACTAGGGTGGAAGGCCTTTGGGCCAACAATCTCCCCCTTTTTGATGATGACAAAACTCATGGAGTTATATATGCATGGATTAAAGTTAAGCTTCAAAGAAGCTCCCCCTTAACTCATGTATAAAACAAATAAACATAAACATGCATGTATGACAATGCATAAACAAGATGCTCTAGATACCAAATGAAATATTCAAAATAAAGCATGCTCTAGAGACCAATTAAAATTAAACAATTAGACTTAATATATGCAAAACACAAATATGCATATATAAAAATAAAAAAAACATGTACCAATCATGCATAGAGAAAGATTATGAGTTTTATATGCATGTTAAACTCTCAAATAATTCTCCCCCTTTTTGTCAATCATCAACAAAGGGGAAAAGCTTAAAGCAAAACAATAAATTTTCTCCCCCTTTTTGTTTGAAACAAAGAAACAACAAAAGGGGTTAAAAAAAACAATAAAAACAATGTTCTCCCCCTTTTTGTCTAAAACAAAAAATATCAATAAGGGGTTACAATCAATTAAGATATCAATTAAAAAGATATGACAAAGTAGCATCTTCATATCAATTGAAAGTAAACATAAAACAAGCAATAAATGGTATATGTTATATACATTCATGAAGAGGAAGACGCTAAGTTAACTTCCCTACACATATGCATTATATGAAGAAGGGATGATAAGCCCCAATTCACATAACACATATTATGTAATGCATAAGGAGAGATGTGAAGCTCCCCTTACACACGTGTATCACATAAAGAAGAGTTATCAAGCTCCTCAATATAAGATACACTCAACACGAATCTATATGTAGAAGAGATGTTAAGCTCTCCTTGCATATAGGCAACATAAATCAAAAATTTTGAATTTTTCTTTAAACAAATTTTTATTTTTGATATCAATTTAGAAGCAATGATGAGATTTATTGATACCAATTTAAACTTTATATTCTACCATAAAGCAAGGGAGTGAAAATACAAATACCAATTGAAATAAGAAAATTTAATTTTCTCCCCCTTTATGAAATACAAACTAAACACATGCATAAGCTTGTTTAAAGATATCAATTGAAAAACTAAATCAATTGAAATAAAGTTTAAACTCAAGCTTTAGCACAAACAAATTTGTGCTCTAAGATATATGAATATAGTAGGCACAAACAAAACATATATGTATGAGAAATTAGATACCAATTGAAACTGATACCATTGAAATGAAAGCATACATACAGACAAACATATGAGTATACAAGAGGATCAAAATTGATACCAACTGAAAGAGTTCAATGATACCAATTGAGACAATAATAATAGCATGGTATAACTCATATTATCAAAACGAAGAATACGAACTAGTTTAAAAATGAAAAGTTTTGTTAACTAGTACGAAATCCTTCAAGTAAGGAATAAACTAAAGATAATTTTCATAAAACACATGTAATCACATTGTACTTAAAAACACTCAATATTCAATGAAGTCCATACATCCTCATGAAAACATGCTTATGAGAAATATTTAAAAGATGGTGAGTGTACAAGTATAATGTGTAACATGACATTATGAAGATATGCAATTAAGCTCAAAATTATTTCTTGACAAATATAAAAATCTAAATTTTAATAAAAATTTACATTTCAAGGTATATGTATGTTTTGACAACACAAGAAGCATACATACACAATTTGAGTCCATAAATAAAGATTTGCATGAAAAGCAAATGACTCAAGGGGTATACATGTATATCTTAAAGTTTGGCAAAATAAACATATACATGAATTGAAATACACAATCATAGAATAATCCAAAAATGGGAATATAAGTTTAGAATGCATGAATCATCAAAACTAGACTATACTAGCACATCTAATGGGTTAAAATAAGCATTCAAGCTCACACATATATAGATTTATTTGTGGCCCACTATATGTAGAAGTATAAATCCTAGTGTTGACAAAACTAACATTTAAACTAATATTCACATCATGAAGCATCAAAACGAGATATAAATAAACATAATTAAAACAGATGTTGAGAATACAAAATATTTTATCCATAGAAGGTGTGTCTCTCATAAGCTAATTTAAGAATAATTAACTAGTATAAATTGATTTTAAAAAGAACTAGTTAAAGATCCTTCAAATACATCAAATCATATGTTTTTCATAAATATACTAAATAAATAAAGATTCAATCACTCAAGGTCTATAAAACTCAAAATGATCATGAATCTAAGTCATGAAAAATAAAGGAAAATGTGAGTGTCGAAAGATCATGTAAATGGCATTTTTATGAAACTAGTCATTGAAGCTCAAATGAAACATGAGTATCAAACACATCAAAAACATTTTTTATAAAAACACTAATCTTCATGGTATATGTATGATTTATCCAAAACTAACAATACACATACATATCCCAAACATAAAAGAGTCTATCAAATGTATTTGCATGAAGGCAAGAGACTCACGGGTATACATGTATATTTATTAATTTTGAATTCAAAATACATATACATGAAGTAAAGCATAAAAATTGGCAAAGCATGTATAAATGAGAATCATCAAGACTAGTCTATACATATGCATATAGTGAGTACAAATGAGCATGAAGTGCAATCATATATAAAATAAATGTAGCTCTCTATTTGTACATGTATAATACAAATATTGATAAAAAAAATTACATCTAAGCATGTTTTTACCTCATGAAACACATCAAAACATAAAACATGAACATGCTATGAATATGATAAATGAACTAGCATGTACATAATAATAAGGAGTTAGAGATTTATACCAAAATCGATGAGGCACCTCTCTAGTCTCCAAAACGAGGTGGTCCTCCCACCAAATATCCCTTGAAAGTGATGCATCCAAAAAGGTTCTCTTTAAGCACAGAACACATCCACTCCAAGGTACCTATACTCTCACGTCATGTGAGAGCTCACACCTACATCAAATAAAGGAGGGGTGGTCTTTGGTACTCATATCTTCTTAGGTCCATGGGGGTTAGTACCTTCTCTAACCAAACGAATTTCTTTGCTAAATTTACATTATGTAATCTATCAAAGCAAAATTTAGTAAGGTGGCCCATACGTCCACAATGTGTACAAGTGTACACATGAGCATACATAGTGTGATGGTGTCCGTGAGGAGCATGTGTATGCCGTGGAGGGTGTGCATGAAAAGATGAAACTTGTTTCTTTCGAACCAAGGATTCCAAGCGTGTGTGGTTCATGGCACATTGGCTCATAGTGGAGCCCAAACAATCAACCTTCTTCTTAAGTAAGGATATATCATTATCAATTAAAGAAGAGGTGGCACATGCAATAGGAGGTGTGTGTGATACTAACCTAGCATGGCAAACATGTGCATCTATATTATTTTGCAAAACAATATTTTTCTTTAAACAAATATCTAAATCATTTGAAATAGAAATTATTTTATTTTTCAAAGCAACATTCTCTTTTAAAACAAAGTCAACTTTTGAAGTTAAATTTTCATTTTTCTTCAAAAGAGTTTCACAATCATTTTTAGATTTTAAAACTCATTTTCTTTAAGTACACGATCAAGTTGAGATCTCAATGAATCCCTTTCATTATAGACCTTAACCTTCTCTTGCAAAACACAATCAAGTCTAGAATGCAAACTTTTATTTTCTTTTTTAATTTCTAGACTTTTCTTTTTCAAAATCTTATATTTTTCTATTAACTTTTCACAAACAATTGATAGTTCTTCATTTAAAGCATGAGCATCAAAATTATCAGAAGAAGAACTAGCACAATCATTATCACTATTTAGTTGAGATTCCGAAAGTACCTCAAGGGAGTCATTCCCTTGGACCATCAAGCATTGTGACTCGAATTCTCCACTAGACTACTCCTCTTTGATTTGCACTTGAAGCTTGAAGGTGGTGGTTGTGGTTGACAACAAATTCCACACTGCAAAGGCGGAATCAAAGTTAGAAACACGCAAAAGATATTCTTTGGATAATGTGCTTCTAATAGCCTCAAGGGCTAATGCATTGGCCCCTATATGATTGCGGTCACCAAGATAACATCTCTTGGTAGCGGCAAGGAAAACATGCAATCCTACAGTTTTTAGATACATGGACATCCTATACTTCCAAACAACAATGTTGGAAGGGTCAAAACTAGGTGTGTTCAAGAAGTTCATGGTAAACTATATGAGTGTGCAAACAAACAAATGCAAATAATAGATTAGCAAACAAATAGATCTCACTCTTAGGATGTTAAGCCTAAGTATCAGGAGCGTAGGCTCTGATACCAATTGAAAAACACCTAGAGGGGGGTGAATAGGTGTAAGTGCTAATCTAGAAACTAAGTATTCTAAATGCGGAAGCTTAAAACAAATATTGCAACACACTTAATACAACACACAAGTGTAGCCGAATTCCCCGTGAAGGGCTCTGGACTAAACCTCTTGATTCCCCTAGATATGGGTTGAGGTGCTATATGAAGCTCTTGTGGTTAAGTATAAGTGAGGCACACACAAACAACCAAGCATACACAAGATATAGCAATATGAAATATGTAAGGTACAATGCAAGTAATGTATGATATGAATAATGAATGATGCTTTGCACAAATAAACAAGAGAGAGAGTTGAGAGATATTGGATCAAACGCAAAGGCAAAGATATGTTTCGAGGTTCGAGCACCTAGCTCTACATCCCCGCCTACACCACCGTGTAGGATTTCCAATCCACTATCTCCCACCGAGGGAACCTCCACCGAGGAGGATTTGTTATAACAATGGAGTACCAAACTCCTCTCTCAAACACCGTCTCACAACCGAGGGGTAGGCCCGTAGCCAAACAACAACCAATCCACCTCACAATTAAGGGATACAAACTAACAACCAACTCCACCTCACCAAGGGAGTAAACACCAACCTCAACCTCTACCGAAGAGGGAGCAAACCAATACCACTCCGATCAACCTCTACCAAAGAGGGATACACAAAGCAAGGAGGGTTTACAACTTAGAGGCTCAACAACCTCAAACAATCTCTTTTCCACAAAACAAAGATCCTAAATAGAGTAGGATAGAAGATAAGCTCAAGTGTGAAAAACTAGGTGTTTGGAAAATAAAGACTCAAAGAAAACACTTGGGAAAACTCTTGTAAAAGATAGAGAATGAAAACCAAGACAAATCTCCCAAAATACTCTTTTCTTTGATTTTTCTAAAAACCTAAAACAAATAAGATTGGAAGTTTAAAGCTCAAAAACACTTTTGAAAACTTATTTTTAACACTAGGGAAACAACAATTTTTCTCTTGTAAAAACCTTAGCCAAAATCCCAAAGAAATGGGGTTTATATAGGCCAAAACAGAAACTAGCCGTTAGGCTGATCTGGCAGCCTGACAGGCTAGTGGTCGGCCGGCCGGCCGACCGCCAACGGTCAAAAATCTGACCGTTGGAGCAAACCGGTCGACCGCCCGGCCCGACCGAAATAAACAGAGAGCACTGCTCTCAGGTCCGGTCCTGTGTCTGCCAAACGTGCACAAGCTTGTGCACGTCGGTCGACCGTAAGGGTCGACCGGCCCTTGGTACGGTCGACCCGTGTGGTCGGCCGTCCTGACCTGTCAGCCACTGTTCTGGGACAGAAACATAGTTAAAACATTTTTCTAAAAATTCTTTTAAGTCTTGTAAAAATCTTCAAAAATAGTTTTATCATTTTGCATTGATATTTAAACATGTGATAAACATTTCAACTCAAATATCAAGCATATGAAACCATTTTTGTTTCTTAACATTTTTACCGAAAACCAAAACATGTATTTTTATCAAACTTGGATTTTTCAATACATGAATAGGAAAGTCAAAATAAGTTTGTTTAAAAGTTAAGTATGCATGTATAGAATGAAACAACTATACATATATCAATTTAAACTTGTTTTGATCAACTATTCATAAAAACCAAAAAACCAAACATAAAACGTGTGTGTTTGTGCACTTGAGCATATCAACTATACTAAGCTTTACAAATGGATCTAAACACACTATCTAAACTATGGATACCTAAGTCTTCTTGACGATCTCCATCTTCAAGTAGACCCGATCCAAAACTTCATCCATGGGCTAGGCAATGTGTGATCTTGAAGCTTGAGCCCTGGAATCACTTGTGAAGCTTCCAAACACCTCTTGTTGAAGCTATCACGAAACTAACATCTTGTTATAAGATCTGAGACTTAAAAACACAAGAATATTAGTAAACATAACTACATGAGTTAATCATCATCAAAATTAGGGTGGAAGGCCTTTGGGCCAACAAAGTTCACCGCTCCGTTGATGGGATTACCCTTACTCGGAGATGTCTGTGAACCCAACTCCACTCTGGGATTTCTCTCACTCGGAGACCAATCGAGTTTGCCTCTTCGCTGATGGGTTCCATCCACACTCGGAGATGATGGGATATTAGTCTCACTTAGAGCCCTACTAAGTTCACTATTCCATTGATAAAATTACACTCACTCAGAGATGACTATGAACTCAACTTCGCTTCTGGGATTCCCCACTCGGAGACCAACCGGGTTCGCCTCTCCGTTAATAGGTTTCACCCTGTAATATCCCCTAACTAATAATATTATATTTCTACTTTTATTAATTTTATTTAGATTACTTATTATTATTGATATTTTATTTTATACATGTATATAAATAAATGTACATACATATTAAGTATATATGTTTTTGATTTACATTTATACCAGTATATGTATGTATTATATTTATACATTATTATTAGCATTACAATTATTATTATTATGTTACTGTTGGTATTATTCCTAATTGATTTTCTTTTCCAACCCATAATCCTATTATCTAATAAACCATAACCCATTTAACTCATACCAAAACTAAAGTAAAAACAAAATAAAATAAATAAATAAAGTTTAAACATATATATATATATATATATATATATATATATATATATATATATATTATATATATATATATATATATATATATAATTGTGTGCTTATTTGTTTATGCCAAGTTTCAAACTTATATCTTTTTTACCAAATCCTAATACCTAAACCATAATGCCACATTGGCGTGTGATTGGTAGGAGATCTAAATTATTTAAACAAACCTAAAGCAAAATTTTAAGTTCCAAATTTCAACTGAAAATATCATGAGATCTTTATGGATCTTTATCTTAACTACCTATCTTTTCTGTGAAATCTATGTACCTAAGAATCTTATCATCTTATATTAACGTAACCCTCTCCTTATTCTATTAAAAAATAAAAAAATAAAAAAAAGAAGAGAGACGACAGACAGAAAGAAACTCAAATCCAACATTCTTCTTCCTCCCTCCACCTCTCCTTAGATTCAACTGTGTCGGAGGAACGTGTCCGAGGCGTGGAGATTGAGGAGTAGGCTAAGGGAATCAATCCAAGTAAGTAAAAATTTAATTTTTATGAATAAAATATTTATTTGAAATATCATGATTTAAAATTCTATTTTTTTTAGAAACCTAAATCTCCCCTAAGACCTAAAATTTATATGAATTAGAATTTAATAACATATCATGATTTAAAATCACTTCTTTATGAAACTAAAGATTTATCCAATAATATAAAAAATAAATTGGGAAATGTAACAACACATTAATAGGAATTTTTAAGACACACACACACACATATATATATGTATAAATATAAATGTGTATATAAGGAAAAAAAAAAAGAAAAAAACTGGGTGAGCCAAACTTGGCCGAGAGCAGCCGCTGCACAGACCCAGGCCGGGTCTGTGCAGCCGGGTCTGTGCCCGACCGGGAGCAGACCCGCACCCGGCATGACCAGGACTACGCCCAGTGGCCTGGGCTGCCACTGGGTCTGGTCAAAAACAACAGAGAAAAAAGAAAGAAAGAAAGGTTGGCCTGGCCAGTGGCCAGGGCGCCACTGACCCAGGCCCAGACCAAAAAAAAGAAAATAAAAAAATATCAGGCTGCCCGGCTCGAGTGCAGAGCACCCGGGCCTGGCTCATGGGCCAGACAAAATGAAAAAAAAAAGAGAGAGAATAAAAAGGGGGAGGGGGAATCTGGGCCTGGCTAATAGGCCAGCCAGCCAGAAAAAGAAAATAGAAAAGAATACAAAGCATTCTGAAACCCAACTTCAGAAAGCTCAGTTTCAGTTCAGCCCAAATATTGTGCATTCTATCCATTGCTACCCGACCCAAATACAGAACAGACCCGTTAACTTATTGAAAAATAATTTTATTGACTAGATAAAAAAATTTTAAAAAATAAGTAAAAATAGTGAAAAATATCTAGATAACCCCTAGAATCTACTGAAAAATTTTGGGATTATCTGCAGCTCATATGGGACTGAACCACTGCCTTCTAAGTTAAAACCGCTATTCCAACATTCAGACCCATTAAGAAATTTTCATCTTTTTAACCATTTAAACCTCACAAAAAATTAGTAAATAAATCTAAATAATCTTATAAACTAAATGTACCATCATACAAACTTGTTTTAAGATCTAGACCATTCATATTTAAATTAATATACTGAATAACATCAAATATAATATCTTATGTAAAATTTGATATATGTAAAATTCAATATCTTATGTAAATTCGAATGTATTTGATGTAGATTCTTCAAATTGGTAATTGGACAAGCGATACATCCCGGTGAGTGTTCTTTTCCTCTTTCAGTTAAACAAGAATTTTATGATAAATGATTTTATTTTGTAATTATGCTACTTAAATTTATAAGTGATATTGTGAGTGTTTGTTTTGAGATTTCCTCTTTTATTAAATTGGTCATGAATGATCATCTTATTTGATTTCTTTAATTTATATGGTATTGTTATGATTCATGTAAGCGTGTTACTACTCTGTCTCTTTAATAGATTCTATTTTGATATCTAAATAATTGTTCATGATGATTTACACTTGTTAAACTATTGTTCACGTCCACATATGTATATATACAAAATGATTTGCCTTGCGGATGTATTTATCTCCCTTAAATAAATCTTATATATTATTCTTGATCCTGGACATCATGATACCCCTTGAAAACTTGACTGACTATACATGACATCTACCAGATAACTATTGTATTCATTGTTCAACCATTACACGGTAATATGGTCCTCATTGTTATTATTACTTCAGTGATATTGTTACTGTCACCACATCATCTTAGTAATCGAAATAACATGGATATCCATTGTTATAAAATAATAATGTAAATCGATTGCTTACACTGTGATTGAGAAAATTAATGGAGGAGACAACATCTGTATTTTGGGTGGACCTAGGATACAGGTTGCGCAGCCGAGATAGGTTCCACTGCAGGATTCCGGGGGATGACTGACATCCCTTATTGTTCATATTGTCATTGTTATTGACACATTATTATTGTCATTGACTACCTAACGGTAGGACCTGGTTCAGCGCCAGGTGATTGGGTCGTGATTTCGGGTATGTAAGGAACCCACCTAAAGTATGGACAATGTCTCCAACTGATCAATTTCAATAATTTAGGACTTCAGTTGACACGTGTGATAGGCGTAGTATGGATGCGTTTATTATATATGGAAGTTGGTATTCGCTGACATAGATAATAATGATAAACTGTTATAATATATTGTGACTGACCAAAATCACCTGACTGTACATACATAAACTATGATAGATATATGATTGTACACATGACCAGATTATATATCAGACTAGTAACATATGCTAGGTTACATATCTTGACATTAGTGGTTTCCTTTTTTTAATCATCAGTTATATATTGTTCATAGCTTTGTTCTTGACATTGATTATTTTGTTATCCTTCATTTCAGTTATCATCTGGTTATTGCTTATATATTATCATGCACGAGCACCTTTCCTTTACACACACACACTCATTAGGTCGCTTCTGACGACCCTGGATTCGCACGTTCAGGATTTGGGCACCTTCTTATTGTTCAGGTGTTGACATTAGTGGTTTCCTTTTTTTAATCATCAGTTATATATTGTTCATAGCTTTGTTCTTGACATTGATTATTTTGTTATCCTTCATTTCAGTTATCATCTGTTATTGCTTATATATTATCATGCACGAGCACCTTTCCTTTACACACACACTCATTAGGTCGCTTCTGATGACCCTGGATTCGCACGTTCAGGATTTTGGGCACCTTCTTATTGTTCAGGTGTTCGTGTGATCGTACGCTTCGCAAGGAGCTGGAGTTTCTCTCTTTTTGATTCTGGTATTCTTGCCTTTCATTATTCCTGCTATTATTTTTTTTGATTCTTGTATATCACTCTTAGCTTCTATTCCATTCCTTATTTCATTTGAGATCATGTGTAGTCATTATATGTATTATCGTAGTGATCGTTGATTATTATGGTTTAGATTTATACCCTGTTCAAGTTACTTAAGTCTTAGCGCATATACGTGAGGTATTTTCTTTGCGTATATGCGTCGCCGACTCTCGTCGCGACTCTGTTTTCACATATTTTGGGAAGCGGGCGTGACACCCCCACTCAGAAATGATGGACCCAATATGATGATGGGTATTACCCCCACTCAGAGCCCTGCAAAGTTCACCACTCTGTTGATAGGATTACCCTCACTCGGAGATAACTGTGACCCAACTCCACTACTGGAATTTCCCCCACTCATAGACCAACTAGGTTCGCCTCTCCGCTGATGGGTTCCGCCCCCATTTGGAGATGACATACCCAATCTGATGATGGGTATTACCCCCACTCAGAGCCTTACCAAGTTCACCGTTCCGTTGATGGGATAACCCCGACTCGAAGATGACTGTAAACCAACTTTGCTGCTAGAATTTTTCCCACTCGTGGACCAACCGGGTTTACCTCTCCGCTGAAGGGTTCCACCCCCACTTGGTGACTACAGACTCAATCTTATGATGGGTATTACCCCCACTCAGAGCCCTACCAAATTCATCGCTTTGTTGATGGGATTATACCTACTCGGAGATGACTATGAACCTAACTCCGCTGTTGGGATTTCTCTCACGGAGGCTAAAATTTTGCAGATACTGCTCACCCCAACTCGAAAACAATAACACAAACTCTAAACCACTCAATATCTAACCAATCATACCAGAGGTAGAGATTAGCACTTCGAAGAGGCATTGCCAAACCAATTTCAAAAGCCAAGAGTAAAAACAAGCCATACAAGATCTAAGCATTAAATATTTTCATTCCAAAATTCATTTTCATCCAAAATATTTCCATTCTAAATATCATTTCATTATATTTATTTTATTACATCTAACAAGAGTAATACAATAAATTTCATTACAACTCTGTATTTATAATTTTGAAAAAGAAATACTGTAAATTCAGGTCTAGATACTCCAGTCCTGCCTCCATTAACAGGCCCACGATGCTCATCGAAGAATGCCTCCTGAAAGCAATCGTCTATCTTCATCCATGCCATGACTCCTGAACAGGCAATCCTATACCCTCACCTCTGTGTTTCTCCAAGACTGCAAAATGAGGACTCCTAAGAAACCCTACGATAGTGAGGCAACAACTCTCCTCAGACTTAAGCATGCAAGACACATAGGAAGGTGATGATATCACATCCCCTCCGAGGTATTCTGAGGAAGAGCTTCGAACTCCAGAGTGTGAAACAATTTACAGGCGCACCCATTCAATGAGCTTCCTCTCCTCCTCCCTCGTATACGTCATCAGGAAAGAGGTTGATGACTTCAAGGTAGAAACTTGTTTGCCCAAGATCAAGCAACCCAGAAATCAGATCGCCTGATCCAGTTGATCAAGAATCCTATCTGTCATCCTTGATGGTGGCACCCTGTCACGGTAACTAATGCATGTCATGTAACTAATGCATCGTAATGGCCCATTCACGATGACTAATACGACGCACCTTCTAGACTCCCTAGAAAAGAGAGCTAGATCATTATTTCCTCATCCTCCTCCCTTCCTTTTCCTTTCTCCATCTAATGAAAAGAAAGGAGGATGACATGTCGGCGCAGCAAGGAAAGAAGAAATTTAGGTTTCAAAGCATGGCTTTTTTGAAGAAGATAGAGAAAATGACTTCCTCTCATACCCTATTTATAGATGGATGAGAAGCCCAACTGCCTCCAATTCAAATTTTCAATGCATAAAAAGTCAGCCTGCAATCCTGAGATTTTCGGTCAACAGTAAATGCAGAAGATCAACTATCACCGTTAACCATAAATAATACAATCTGAGTCATAATGATGTCAGAATTCAAAGAGACACAGGCCACAACCTTCTAGCCGCCCGATGATAATTAATTCTAAAAGATTCAGATGATTTGAAAAAAATTCATCTCACCCCTCCGCCGCAAGTATCATAATGAGTTTTAAGGCATTCATAAGCCATCATAGTATCTTCGCTTCTTAAAATTTTCTTTCGCAGACTCTGACAAGTGGAGAAGTGGGGGGCATCTATAATAGTCAAAATTTGACTCTAATTAAGATGATGACACATGTTCTAACTATCAAGAGCTTTCTCAGAGAAATCGTCAACTCCAGAGTCTATCCTGGAGTCTCTATCACATCCAACCTTCCCGAAGTCATCTCTGCCCTGAAGATCTTTCCATCTCGAGGCTGCATTCCACCGTTTTAAGACTTTTTACCTTCTCGAGTTCTTTACCACTCTGAGATCTTCCCCGTCCTGAAATCCCAACTCTGAACATAAAACCTCAACAATAGATCATCTATGATCTCTGTCGATACTTATGCAACCCTTCTCCCCCCATGTTTATAATGTTGGAAAATGAAGAATTTTAAGTGAATCTTTGAGCTGAATTTAAGTGTGATCTGTTTTTAGAAACACACAGATGATGGTTAGAGTGTGTTCTCCTTTCATTGGGGATGAATGTGGTATATTCACATGTTCAATTCTATTTCCAACTGAATGAGATATTCAAGTCGAAAGTTGGCCTAATTCAATAGTTAAAGGGGATCAAAGAAGTAGAAACTCTTTAGTCCCATATTGGATATAGCGTGAAAAGTTGAAAGGTTTAAATATGAAAAGTTGAGAATTAAGAGCGTGCTCTTAGGGTACTTGGAGCTTTCACGCACGTTTAGGGGAAAACCATGCCCCCGTGCGCGCATGTCGCCACTGTCGCACGCCCCGTCACAACGACAATGGTGGCGATGGCGATGCGGTGCTCACGACCCAGTTCCTTTTTTGGACTGGGCTGAGTTGCAGACCCGCCCGCTTCTTATTGAAGCGAGCGCGGGTCATTAGGTGCAGACACGCCCGCTTCTTAAACCCGCCCTGGTCATTGGGTGCAGACCTGCCCGCTTCTTAAACCCGTCCGCTTCTTATTAAAGCGAGCGCGGGTAATTGGGTGCAGACCCGCCCGCTTCTTAAACCCACTCGCTTCTTATTGAAGCGAGCGCGGGTCATTTGGTGCAGACCCGCCCGCTTCTAATTGAAGAGGGTGCGGGTCATTGGGTGCGGACACTCATCTATGCCTGACCCGGGCACGCGAACGGTTATGTGGACCGTTGCCAATGGTTCGAACAGAACCATGCCAACGGTTCTGATAAGAATCGTTGCCAACGTCAAAAACCGCACAAACTGCCTAGTTCCCAACAATATAAATCCCGATCTTTCTTAGTTCTCAAAACACAGAATTCAATCGATTTTTTTTAACCCTAAAAAAATAGCGACAAAATTCAGTTGCGGGTTGTTAACACAGAAATTCCTTCTCTCTCCTTCCTTTCTCTTACGATAAATAGTCTTCTACATTAAGGTAAATATTCTCTCTGAAATTTATCTTGGTCCAAGCTTTATCTACTTTCAATTAGTGAAGGTACTAATTAATTTTGGTTCGACTGTACGATCTATTTGGTAGTACAATCCAAATACCGTGAAGGAGTATTGTATATTGGGAGACTAGTATCCAACAACCTGTTATCACTGTAGCGGGGAACATAATTGTTTAAGGATATTCGCTATATGCGTACCTCACTCCATATACTGTATAATTGAGCTCACGTTCTTTATACAGGGGCTATGCTGGAATAATTTTTTTCATAAATATTACTGTTAATATTGACTATATATTGAGACTGATTAATACCAGTTTAATTGGTATTTAAGTAAGGAAGAAAACTGAAATGTGGTTCTATAATTAAGAAACGTTCTATCGAACGAAAAATCTCCTACTTGATTTTTCACCAATCTGCCCAATTAGATCGGTTATCTCGATTAGTTATCAGAGCCAACACATAAACGTGTAACACCCCATCGATGCGAGTAATTGTGGACAGTGGGAGATTCTTCGGCATGCAATCACTCCAGTTTGTGCCAATGATCATGGCCGTTACAATAAATTTAGAACATGTAGATCGCGCAGTTACAATGGCCAGTCAATTCGGCCTCATGCTGACATCCATGTTAGGTATATATGATCCTTTTTTCGAGAGAAGGGGGTTACTTTCCTAATCTTCAAAGCACACACACCTCCAAACCAATACACACGCAGTTATCCTCTGCGCAGTTCTTCCATCTATTAGTCCTGCAGTTACTCTATGCACATCCTTCCTTCCATTCCACCACTGATTCTTACGCGTGAGGGTCTTAGGCCGGCACCAGACCTGTGCTCCTAACCTGAAAGGTGTTTTTTCCCATGTATGCTCAGACATGTATCATCCGGGGAGCGCTTCAAGTCGCTCGTGATTAGTTCGATCCACAATAAGCCGGTTTTTATCCATCACAAGATGTATATTGGCTTATTATCTTTACATGATAGGAATTATATGTATGCATTTAATTGCAACTTATTATGTTAGGTAATTTATTTTAGGTAACTCTTTTAGAATTACATTTATGTCTGATGTCTTTTTCACTTTGATCTTTTCTCACGATATGTTTGCATAGCGCATGGATGAGTACTTTATATGGGTGTTCTGTACATCCTGTATGAACTACTTCATATATCTCAATTTATTACTAGTACAAAGTTGCTCACTCGGTTCTTTGGAATTTATTTTGAGACTAAAGGAGAAAAGGATGAAAATTAGGATGAAATCTTTAAGAAGTTAGAATCAATTCGTAAAATTGACCTAACTAAACTCTAATTCATTTGTTGATGGTAACATTTTCAGTAAATATACTTTGTAATATATTTTTTCAGTTAGTAATTTCCAATAATTTGTTTCTTATCAAATCTATGTAAAAACATAAATTAAATATAAAATTAACATGATACAAAAGCATATTAAGCATAAATAATAACTTTAAGGCAATAAAATGAACGTTAACAATCCTAAAATAGAAAGAAAAATAATATATTTCAAAATTTTCTATTTGAAAATAATAAAAATTCAAACTCATAGATAATGATATATGCAAGTTAGTAGATTAAGATTATAAAATATAACTATTTAAAATGTAAAATAAAATAATCTCTTGCATGGGCATAAATATTGTTTGTATGGCTATAGTGTATAAATTCATTTCCCTCTCACTGCAATTGTTGTTGAGTTCAAAATAGTAAAATAAGTGAAGCTGTGAAAACCTATAAATGTAAAAAAGCCTATAAATTCTCCTTCCTGGAGAAAAAGCATTTGCAATTATTAATAAGTAAGAGGTATTGCAATTTAATCTTTTACATGGACTTATTTGTCTATCTATAGCATATTATTAGTAGATTTGAATATTTCTATTATATAGAATGTACCTAATAATAATCGTGGCAAATGAGTAGATGGAAGTTTATTCATTTATTTTTTTTCTCTTCTTTTTTCTATTTACGATAATGTTGCTCATAGAACTTGGTTCTGTAAAATTAATTTTGAGAATAAAGATGGAAAAGCGATCGCTGACGTGTCCGTAGAAAACCCCGACCTCGGGTTTCACTCCTCCACCACGAGAAACCCTTTAGAGTTTTTGACGCACCTGAATTTTTTTAACAGTTTTGTCAGAAAGTTGAGTTAAGATTACTTGAAGTGTGGGCCACAAGATTTTCAATCTGGGCTTTTTTCCTCATTCCAAGCAGGATGGAAAATTAATCTGAGCCCGCCCATTTTGTACTATTTCGTACCCATTTGTTTTCCAAATGAAATCAATATTTTGGGTCTCTAATTTTGAAGAATTTTACCAAACATGCCTTGTATACTACTCTCTTGTCTTTAAACAAATTGACACCTGTTACAATCAATGGAGACCAGATGAATGCTCCTTTTGAAACAGAGAAAAGAAATGAAAATGAGAAAGAATGGACCCAACTCTATCATTGAACTTGATAGTTTATTAATTTGTGTTTTCCTGCAGAGTACCAAATTGTGTCATGAAAGATTTATTAAGTGTAATCAACTAGTATTTAATAGATTGCTGTATCAAGTGATGTAGTCTAGCAATGAAGGAGACACAGTTTATTAACAATGCAATGTTTTTTTTTTTTAAAAGAAAAAAGGGTGAACCGGAAAGGTTTCCCGTGTTTCATTAAAAAGTTTTTAATGAAAACATAAAAAAACAATAGATGTTTCAAATAAAACACAAATGCACACGCGGATGCAAAAAACATGCCACTCAGAAAACACTTGCATAAAAAAAAGTCCAAATCGACAAGATCCGCATCACCGCCGGTCACATGTTATCAGGATCCAATCTCGTCCCCCCTCCACAATTCTCTCTGGTGAGCCGCCTGAAGCATCATCCATTCAATACTGTCCCAGCACCTACGTCTCCGTCTCTCTTGCCCTACCTGAGATGAGGAGACTCAGGTAAGAAATGAAAGCAAGCAAATGTGTAGAGTTTGGCTGGGAGAACTGACCATATTGTTAAATATTGTGTTTTTTGCAAAAAAAATGGCCATAATGCAATGTTTTGTGCTCAACATTGCATTATTATTAATAACCTATGAAAAGAAAGTGGTTGTTCTGTGATGCTGATTAATTTCACAACCCTAACAATTCATGTCATTTTATATGGTCAAATTAAGTGCCCAGTAATGTTTGATGGCTTGATAATTGGACTGCTACTTGAAGTTTTGTTTGATGGTTGGTTGAAGAAAAAGCTTCCCTGTGGTTGTTGGCATGTGTGGTTCAGTTACTGCAGACGAAAAAAGAAAACTCAACATTAGCAAACTTTTCTTTTCTTTTCTTTTTCTAGTTTCACATAGTTTTTATTGACATCTAATTTTTCACAAATATGCTTTCTGTTTGTATCCAACATTTTTTTTTTTTTTTTGGGTCTTTCACACCTTTCGCAAAATAATTTAGGTTATTCTCATATCAACTCCATTAATGTTTTTTAGTCACGTAAAACTTCGTAAAAACTTTATATTTTCTTGTTGAAAAACCTCGGTTCCCTCGACTAACTGTGAAAAAAAATAATATTAATTCATTAACCTAATGGAATAAAAGTCTGTATTTACATATTACCTCCTTGATAGTGTTTTTTTTTTCTATTTTTTTTGGCTCAGAGAAAAGCATGTTGCGCACGCCTGGGTAATAACCTCTCTGAGGAATCCACCAATCAGACAGAGACAGAAGCAGTTGGAGATGTACCTAACACGACAAGAATAGAGAAACAATAGAGAAAGCAAATCAACACAGTATTTAACGAGCTTCGACAATTTGCCGACATCTTCAAGGTAAGGGGGAGAGAGATTTTATTGATTTAGCAATCAATACAAACTAATACAAGAGGGATACTTTCTAGAGATTTTCAGGATACAATACATGAGGGCTCTATCTCTTATTTATAACCACAAAGTCTCAGAAATTTAGGAAACCCTGATTGTATTCGACTCCAAAGCAGAAAAGGAGTTCGAATTCATAAAGGAGTCAAAACGCTTCTGCCGGTCGACCGGCCCCTTGTGCTCTAATGGCTCCCACACCATATGCAAGGTCAGATAAAATTTAGTGGTCCTAGTACTCCCAAGGCAGATTCATAGAGCCAAACCTAAATCTCAGCAAACTTCAATGGCTCCCACACCATGCGCAAGGTCAGATAAAATTTGGTGATCCTAATACTCCCAAGGCAGATTCATAGAACCAAACCTAAATCTCAGCATTCTTGGTGTTTTGAGTGTACAGATTAAAGTTCCACATCTATGGTTGACGCCGTAAGATCGCAAGCTTCAAAGAAAGGGCATTAATCCCCAAACATGAAACTTCTCTTCCTCCGAATGCAAGAGAATATGATAGAAACTTCTCTCAAGAGAGATGAGTTTTCGTGGTGAACTGAGCTTCCAAATGGATTGAAGTTTCTTTCCTAATGCGGAGAGCTTTCATGTTTCTTCTCCCTTCGAAAAGAACGCCTGACCGATGAGTGAGTGACTGCAAAGTTTCAAGTGTTTCTCATATACCGTTTCAAGTGTTTCTCATATCCAACTCATCCATTTAAATTATATAAAGTAAAATATTATTTAGATTAAACAAAAGTGAAAAAACTTATTTAAATTTTTTATTCGGATAATCAAATTATTGAATTTACATCTTTATGGATCCATATCCTAAAAAAGCTACTGAGCAAGATTCTAAGAACTCAAACTCAAGAATTATTTGTCGAATTATAGAATCATTGTAATCTCTAGCCGAGCTGTCGTTGTATCCATAGCAAGATTTATTGAATTTTACCCCAATTTGAGAAACACTGTCTGCAGAGATCCATATACAACATGATCGGAGTTTCAGAATCCAATGATTTATTAAATTTGTTCTTTTTTTTTCTAGTCTGATTTTGAGCCTGAGACTTCCTATAAACCAATCCAACCTCATTGTCACTGTGTCAGTTATTAATAGAAAAAAGTAGCTATTCATACTTAATGCATGGATTTAATTTCGTATATTGCTAATTAAGCACTGACTCAGTGAGTCAGTGGTAAACAACTTCAGATTGGATCGGGTTCGGGTCGAATGGGGATCCTATTATACCCGGCCCTCTCCTTTGCGCACCTCCCAATGCAGAGAAACGGTCCCCAACAACCAAATGGAGGGAGCGGGCTAGCTCTTTCGAGCGATGTCTGCCCACCATCACAGCTGATGGGGAAGAGAGAAAAACAAAGCATATTTTGTGAATCTCATCACAAAACAAAACAAAACGTGATTTTTCTCTCTTCTCATCTGACCACCTGACAGCCCAAGGACCAGAGCTAAAGGGGTGGGCCAAATGAAAACAAAACCAACCCCCCACCCCACCCCAAGTCCACGTGGCATGCCATCTACCTAGTTTTGCACCAGACACCCAGCCAAGGTGTTGCAAGTTCTAACCGTCTACGAGACCTACCCTCTCCTCTCCTTTATAAAATCCTCTCCCTTTCAGTTCTTTTCCAACAGCTCTATCTCTCTCTCTCTCTCTCTAGTTGTTGTTCTTCTCGCATTACTAGCAGTAAACACCGAGTGCTAGCTAGCTACCACTGATCTCTCCCATCTTTCACGAGCAATGGCCAAGAACATCGAGGAGATCAGGAGAGCGCAGCGTGCCGAGGGCCCGGCGACGGTGCTGGCCATCGGCACCGCCACGCCGAAGAACGTGGTGTACCAAGATGAGTACCCGGACTACTACTTCCGCATCACCAAGAGCGAGCACATGACTGATCTCAAGGAGAAGTTCAAGAGGATGTGTGAGTAGCAGTGCTTTGCTTTTGCTTTGAAATTGGTTTGTTCTCCTGACTAATTACTTGTGATAATTATTTTTTTAGGCAAGTCTCTCTTTTTTGAGTCACTGAGAAAGGGGTGGGTTATTAGATAATGTTTCAAAAAGCTAAAAATTGGGTTTTGTCCTTGGATGGAAAGTTGCAATTAAGACCTAACTAATTCTTTTTTTTTCTCCCCTTCCTCCTTGACTTTTTCTGCTTAATTAAGATGTTTTATTACCAAATTAAGCTTGCTAATCCCAAGAGAACAATTGGTTAGTTGCACTCAAGTTTCATTGTTAATTCCCGTCCATTTTCAGATCTGGGAATATTTAGAGAAATCAGGGGGAAAAACTCTTTATTTACTACAAATCTTAAAATTTAGTCTGGAAATAAATAAATAGCTCCAAATTTTGCAACATCAGGCGAGCTGCATGAGCCAAAAAAAAAAGGGGAATTATTTTATTATTTTTATGCATGCATGATCCAAGAACACAAACTGTTTATTAAATAAATATTTGTTGGTTACAGGTGACAAGTCTATGATCCGCAAGCGTTACCTGCACCTGAACGAGGAGTTGCTCACCAAGAACCCCAACATCACCGCCTACATGGCCCCCTCCCTCGACGCCCGCCAGGACATCGTGGTCGTCGAGGTCCCGAAGCTCGGCAAGGCCGCCGCCTCCGCCGCCATCAAGGAGTGGGGCCGCCCCAAGTCGGCCATCACCCACCTCATCTTCTGCACCACCTCCGGCGTCGACATGCCGGGGGCCGACTACCAGCTCAGCAAGCTCCTCGGCCTCCGCCCCTCCGTCAACCGCTTCATGATGTACCAGCAGGGCTGCTTTGCCGGCGGCACCGTCCTCCGCCTGGCGAAAGACGTCGCCGAGAACAACCGCGGGGCCCGCGTCCTCGTCGTCTGCTCCGAGGTCACCGCCGTCACGTTCCGGGGACCGTCAGACGCCCACCTGGACTCCATGGTGGGCCAGGCCCTCTTCGGCGACGGCGCCGGGGCCCTCATTGTGGGCGCCGACCCCGACGCGTCCGTGGAGCGTCCCATCTTTCAGATAGCATCGGCATCCCAAACAATCCTGCCGGACTCCGAGGGGGCCATCGACGGCCACCTCAGGGAGGCCGGGCTGACGTTCCACTTGCTCAAGGATGTGCCCGGGCTGATATCCAACAACTGTTGGGTATCCTGCTTAACAAGAATCAATCAGACAACTAATCAAGATCACTGAGATATCAACAATCTAATTGGCCAGGTCGGCAAATATCAGGTGGGAGGTTTTCCGTTCAATAGAACGTTCCTTAATTTAAGAACCACCTTTCAATTTCCTTCCTTGGTTTAAGCACCAATTAGACTGAATCTAAGTCAGTCTCGATATACTGTAAAGTATATCCCCTGTATAAAGGACTTAATCCACTTATACAGTATCACTTAGACTGAATCTAAGTCAATCTCGATATACTGTAAAGTATATCCCCTGTATAAAGGACTTAGTCCACTTATACAGTATTTGAAGTGAGGTACGCTTACAACGAATCTCCTTAAGACAATTACGTCCCCCGCACCGGTGCTAACGGGATAATGGACGCTGGTCTCCCAAGATACAACACTTCTTCACGGTATTTGGATAGCACTACCAAATTACCGTACGGTCGAACCGTAGTCAACCAGTACCTACACAGGATTAGCAAAACAGCGGTATAACGACAAATTTCAAATGAATATTTGTCTTACTCTTTTGGAGGAACACCCACTGTTGAGGACGTAGGAAGGTTGAAGAATTTTGGCAGAATCTCCTTTAGGAAGTCACTTAGGATTCCCACTTCACTTGGAAGTCGCGGATTCCCACTTCGTTGGAAGTCGCTCTGGAAGTCGTTCGCTGAAGCCCAGTTCAGAACCGAAGTCAGAACTTTAGAGAGAGAGAGAAAGATTTCAGATTTTTGGTGTGTTTGAGAATGGACCCCTGGAGCGCTTTTTATAGCGCTCTGGAGGGGTATTCTCGTCCGCCAAATTCCAGCAGTTGCGACGGCTCGGACAAAACCGTCGCAACCGATCAACCGCGCAACCGCTTGGTCGGTTTTCCGACAGCGGTTGGCGAACGGTTGGATCTGTTCGCGCGGACACCCCGTTGGCGGGTGATTCGAATCCTTCCGCGAGCGGACCAACGGACCCTGATTCAAAAAGAACCAGGTAGGGAACCCAGGCCACGGACCACGAGCCACGAGCCACGGACCCGGGCCCGGGCCCGGCTCCGGCACCGGCCGGCCGGCCGGCGCGCGTGCGCGCACGTACGTATGTACGTGCATAGTTCCCTCCTTTTCGCGCGCGAAAACTCCAAGTACCCAAAGGGCACGCCCTTTATTCTCATTTTTCTCTATTTATACCTCATGAGCTTCCAACACATGGCCAATGTGGGATTAAATGCATGTAGCTAACTTTAGTCCCTTTTGGCTTTGAATTAGGCAATCTTTGGACTTGAATATCTCATTCATTCGAAGTCGGAATTGAACATGTGAATATACCACGTTCATCACAAATGGAAGGAGAACACACTCCAACCATCATCCGGTTGATTCGATCAACGGATCTCGCCATAATTCAACTCGAAGATTCACTTTTATATTCTTCAATTCCAACAATCCCCCACAATGAATGGAGATTCAAGGAAATGACACACAAAGAGACTGACTCTATTGTGTAAGGTACTTTAGAAAAGAAACTGCATAAGGATAGGTGAACTAGGTCTTGAACCTTCCATAGTGAAAGCTTTATCGGACTTACTGGCTAATCAGTGAACTAGGTCTTGAACTGTTAGCCGTTAGTGTAAGCCAAGTCAACAAGCTTCACACAGTAACTTTCCAAATCAACTTTGGTTCTCGGTTGTGTCCGTTTTGGCCCTGGACATTCTTGGTTTCAGAGAGTATCTTTAGGGAATAACAGCCTCCATAGAGATTCCCAAAGAGCCGACCCAACTCTATACTCACATAGGTGATGGACCTATTAAGAGTAGTCTACTCTACTCCACTTGTTTATAAACAAGATATAGGCATCATTAAAAGCGTTAAGCTTATCCTTAATCTACTTGTAGAAAAGCACTTATGTGCACCATAGGAATGGATTGGAGTCAAGCTCCCAAGTGCTTACTTGCTGAGTCAATCATAACTAGTTTTTCCTCTTGAACTTAGTCCGTGGGATCTCCAGTCGCTAAGTGAGGTTTCCATTAAGCTGACTCGGTAAGGTTAGGCTTTTAGACCCATTCCCCTCGATGCGCAGTTTATACGCTCTCCACTTAAACCTTTAGTAAGCGGATCCGCTAAATTATCCTTTGACGATACAAAGTCAATAGAGATAATTCCATTTGAGAGCAACTGCTTCACGGTATTATGTCTACGACGAATATGTCTAGACTTACCGTTATATATAACATTTTGTGCCCTAGATATAGCTGCTTGATTATCGCAGTGTATACATATAGCGGGCACTGGCTTTTGCCATAACGGTATATCTTTTAAGAATTGTCGAAGCCATTCTGCTTCTTCTCCAGCCTTATCTAAGGCTATGAATTCCGATTCCATAGTGGAACGGGCAATACATGTTTGCTTAGAAGATTTTCAAGATACCGCTGCTCCTGCTAGAGTAAATACGTATCCGCTAGTTGATTTTGATTCCTCAGAATCTGCAATCCAATTAGCATCACTGTATCCTTCCAGTACAGGAGGATACTTTTCATATCTCAAGGCATATTCCTTGGTATGTGATACGTAACCTAATACTCGTAGTAGAGCGGTCCAGTGTAGATCACTAGGATTGCTAGTGTATCTACTTAACTTGCTTACAGCGTAAGCAATATCGGGTCTAGTGCAATTCATTAAATACATTAGACTTCCGATAATCTGAGAATACTCCAACTGGCGTATTCCAGTTCCTGTATTCTTATGAAGGTGGACGTGTGGGAGAAAAGGATTTGTATTCTCTTTTATCCCATGATCCTTGAATCTTTCTATCATCTTATCCACGTAGTGAGATTGAGATAGACTGATTCCATCTGGTGTTCTAGTAATTTTAATTCCTAAAATTACATCAGCAACCCCCAGATCCTTCATATCAAAACTGTTGGATAACATTCTTTTAGTGGACTTAATAATCTCAATATTAGTCCCAAGTATCAACATGTCGTCTACATAAAGACAGACAATGATACATGCATCTCCAACTGTTTTCGTGTAAACACACTTATCGCATTCATTGATAGTGAATCCATCTTTGATCATGACACTATCAAATTTCTCATGCCATTGTTTTGGAGCTTGCTTTAAACCGTATAAGGATTTTACCAATTTACACACCTTGTGTTCTTGGCCCTTGACTTTAAATCCTTCAGGTTGCTCCATATATATCTCTTCACTTAATTCACCATTTAAGAATGCAGTCTTGACATCCATTTGATGGATATCTAAGTTGTGCAATACTGCAATCGCAATCAACATCCGTATGGACGTTATTCTTATTACTGGTGAATAAGTATCGAAGTAGTCAAGTCCTTCTTTTTGTCGATAACCCTTGGCTACTAATCTAGCCTTGTACTTATCGATAGATCCATCGGGTTTTAATTTTCGTTTGAAAATCCACTTACACCCAATTGGTTTACTTCCAGGAGGCAAGTTTACCAATTCCCAAGTATGATTACTTAGTATGGATTCTATTTCGCTATTTATAGCTTCTTTCCACATTTGTGCTTCTGGGTTTGACATAGCCTCTTTAAATGTTTGAGACTCGCTCTCAATAGCGTATGCTATGAAATCTGGACCAAAAGATTTTGAGATTCTAGATCTCTGACTTCTTCTTGGTTCAATTTCCGCATTTACAATTGGTTCCTCGGGGCTTTCGTCCCTGAACGCCATCTCGTGTGTTCTTTTCCCAGAAGTCTTATCTGCTTCCCGTTTGTACGGAAAGATATCTTCAAAGAACACAGCATCTCGAGATTCGATAATCATGTTTACATGAATATCAGGTATTTCTGATTTATGAACCAGAAATCTGTAGGCACTGCTATTAAGGCATAGCCTATGAATATGCAGTCCATAGTTTTTGCTCCCAACTTAGTCTTTTTGGTAATGGTGCCAGCACCTTTGCAAGGCACCCCCACATTTTGAGGTAATGGTAGGAAGGTGTCCTTCCATGCCATAACTCGAATGGTATTAGACCAAGTTTCTTGTGGGGTACTCTATTTAGAATATGATTTGCAGTTAATAAAGCTTCCCCCCACAAGTTCTGCGGAGCTCCAGAACTTACGAGCATGGAATTAACCATCTCCTTCAAAGTTCTGTTCTTCCGTTCAGCAATTCCATTCTGCTGAGGAGTGTATGGTGCTGTAGTTTGATGGATTATACCAAAACTAGCACATAACTCACTAAAATCATTTGATTCATATTCTCCGCCTCTATCGGATTTTAGAATCTTGATTTTCTTGTTGAGTTGATTCTCAACTTCGGCTTTATATGTTGTAAACATATTTATTGCCTCATCCTTACTGTTTAAAAGATACACATAACAGTATCTTGTACAGTCATCGATAAAAGTAATGAAATACTTTTTACCGCCTCTAGTTGGCATAAACTTCAAGTCACATAGATCGCTATGAATTAGCCCTAAAGGTTCTGTATTTCGATCTATTGAGTGAAATGAATTTTTAGCCAACTTGGCCTCAATACAAACCTCACACTTGTGAATTTCTTCCAAGTTGAGTTTAGGAATATATCCCAGATTAGACAAGTTTTTCAAAGACTTGTAATTTATATGCCCTAATCTAGCATGCCACAAATTAGGAGACTCAAGCAAATAAACAGAAGATTTTCCTTTATTTATTAGCTTTAGGTACAAATACACGGACTTTTTATCAACCACTGCAACATTGGCTTTAAAAAGTCCATCAACAAGATAGCCCTTTCCCACATACATCCCTCCCTTAGTAAGTACAAATTTGTCAGATTCAAATACAATTCTAAATCCTTTCTTACTAAGTATTGATCCGAAGATCAAATTCTTGCGGATGTCTGGAACATGAAGGACATCGTTAAGAGTAAGCTCTTTCCCCGATGTCCACTTCAGGATGACCTTTCCCTTTCCTTCAACCTTTGAGGAAGTTGAATTACCCATGAATAGCTGTTCATCTTGCTCTAGCCTTTGATATTCTGAGAATAACAATTTCTCCGAGCAGATGTGCCGGGTAGCTCCAGTGTCTACCCACCAATCCTTGTTGTTGGTTGTCAGGTTCACTTCTGACACCACAGCAGAAAGGCTTGGAGATTCATGGTTGGTCATGTTCGCCTGTGGTTGACTCTTCTTGTTCTTCTTAAGACGGCTGCGGCATTCATTTGCTTTGTGACCTTCTTTGTTGCAGATGTAACAGGTCCCTTTGAAGCGCATGTTTCTGCCGTCTTGAGCCTTGCCTTTGTACCCCTGGGAAGGTTTCTTCCTCTTCAAGCTTTTGGAAGAAGACGCTTTCCCCTTTGAGTCCTCGATCACATTTGCTTTTGCTTCGTAGGAGTTCTTGCTGCTCCTTTTCTCGGACTTGCGGTTGTCCTCCTCTATACGAAGCCTCACAATGAGATCCTCCAACTTTAGCTCCTTTCTCTTGTGCTTCAGGTAGTTCTTGAAGTCTCTCCACGCAGGGGGGAGCTTCTCCACGATTGTTGCAACCTGAAAAGTTTCAGGAAGAATCATACCTTCGGCCTCTATTTCGTGCAAGATAAGTTGGAACTCTTGCACCTGACTGATGACAGTCTTGGTATCCACCATTTTGTACTCCAGAAATCGTCCAACGACGAACTTCTTGGTACCAGCATCTTCAGTCTTGTACTTCTTGTCAAGACTGGCCCATAACTTCTTTGCCGTAGTAATCGGACTGTAGACATTGTAAAGAGAGTCATCCAGTCCTTTAAGAACATAATTTCGGCAAAGGAAGTCACCTTGTGTCCAAGCATCGAATGCAAGGACTGAATCCCGATCAGTTCCGGGTTCTGGTGGATCCTCCTGCAGGAATTTGGCCAGATGTAGAGTGGTCAAGTAGAAGAGCATCTTCTGTTGCCACCTCTTGAACTCTGTGCCATCAAACTTTCCTGGCTTCTCCGGCTTCGGGTTAGGAAGTGGAGTTGGCATCAAACCTTGGAGCGGTATGTTTGTTGCCTTGCTGGAGGTATCTTGATTTGTCTCAGACATTTTTTCTGCAAGTTCAAGCAGAACAGAAGTGAGAAACATTAATTGTCTTAAGATTGTTGGGTATCCTGCTTAACAAGAATCAATCTGACAACTAATCAAGATCACTGAGATATCAACAATCTAATTGGCCAGGTCGGCAAATATCAGGTGGGAGGTTTTCCGTTCAATAGAACGTTCCTTAATTTAAGAACCACCTTTCAATTTCCTTCCTTGGTTTAAGCACCAATTAGACTGACTCCAAGTCAGTCTCGATATACTGTAAAGTATATCCCCTGTATAAAGGACTTAATCCACTTATACAGTATCACTTAGACTGAATCTAAGTCAATCTCGATATACTGTAAAGTATATCCCCTGTATAAAGGACTTAGTCCACTTATACAGTATTTGAAGTGAGGTACGCTTACAGCGAATCTCCTTAAGACAATTACGTCCCCCGCACCGGTGCTAACGGGATAATGGACGCTGGTCTCCCAAGTACAACACTTCTTCACGGTATTTGGATAGCACTACCAAATTACCGTACGGTCGAACCGTAGTCAACCAGTACCTACACAGGATTAGCAAAACAGCGGTATAACGACAAATTTCAAATGAATATTTGTCTTACTCTTTTGGAGGAACACCCACTGTTGAGGACGTAGGAAGGTTGAAGAATTTTGGCAGAATCTCCTTTAGGAAGTCACTTAGGATTCCCACTTCACTTGGAAGTCGCGGATTCCCACTTCGTTGGAAGTCGCTCTGGAAGTCGTTCGCTGAAGCCCAGTTCAGAACCGAAGTCAGAACTTTAGAGAGAGAGAGAAAGATTTCAGATTTTTGGTGTGTTTGAGAATGGACCCCTGGAGCGCTTTTTATAGCGCTCTGGAGGGGTATTCTCGTCCGCCAAATTCCAGCAGTTGCGACGGTTCGGACAGAACCGTCGCAACCGATCAACCGCCCAACCACTTGGTCGGTTTTCCGACAGCGGTTGGCGAACGGTTGGATCTGTTCGCGCGGACACCCGTTGGCGGGTGATTCGAAACCTTCCGCGGGCGGACCAACGGACCCTGATTCAAAAAGAACCAGGTAGGGAACCCAGGCCACGGACCATGAGCCACGGACCCGGGCCCGGGCCCGGCACCGGCGCCGGCGCCGGCCGGCCGGCCGGCGCGCGTGCGCGCACGTACGTATGTACGTGCATAGTTCCCTCCTTTTCGCGCGCGAAAACTCCAAGTACCTAAAGGGCACGCCCTTTGTTCTCATTTTTCTCTATTTATACCTCATGAGCTTCCAACACATGGCCAATGTGGGACTAAATGCATGTAGCTAACTTTAGTCCCTTTTGCTTTGAATTAGGCAATCTTTGGACTTGAATATCTCATTCATTCGAAGTCGGAATTGAACATGTGAATATACCACGTTCATCACAAATGGAAGGAGAACACACTCCAACCATCATCCGGTTGATTCGATCAACGGATCTCGCCATAATTCAACTCGAAGATTCACTTTTATATTCTTCAATTCACAACAACATCGAGAAGGCGCTTGCGTAAGTGTTCAGCCCGCTGGGAGTCGATGACTGGAACTCCGTCTTCTGGATCGCGCACCCTGGGGCCCCGCCATACTGGACCAGGTGGAGCAGAAGATCGATCTGAAGCCGGAGAAGATGAGGGCGACGAGGGAGGTGCTGAAGGAGTACGGCAACATGTCGAGCGCGTGCGTGCTCTTCATCATGGACGAGATGAGGAGGAGGTCGGCGGTGGAAGGGGCGGCGACCACCGGGGAAGGACTGGAGTGGGGGGTGCTGTTCGGGTTGGACCGGGGCTCACGGTGGAGACGGTGGTGCTGAAGAGTGTGCCCCTACTTAACTGAGAGTCTTGTTTGTTTAGCGTTTCTGCATGTTGATTGTCTTTAAATATGTAGTTTGGGGAGCTAAGCGGTTGTAATGTGAGAAGAACGGTGACGATAATATGTTAATTTTCAATATATAAAGAATTCAATAGTCATTTTGTTTAAATCGTAGTTCTCTCTCTACTGATGGGCTTGAGTTGCTTGCTTCTGGCCTCGTTTGACAATACGGTCAAGTTTTCCAAACCTTAATCTGGACTTTGTTTGGAAGTTACAATGGAATTACTGAAACTGGACCCTAAATTTTGTAAAATTTTGATTTTTAAAACTTCACTTTGAGTAGATTTTTCATTTTGACTTAAGAGTAAGCACGATTTCATAAACTGAGATCTGTATGTTTACACATCTTAGTTTCATTTCAAGTTAAACATAACCCTAATTTCAGAAACTATGTTGCCAAACGAGGCCTCGGTGCCTTAATTTGTAAATATTGGCATCTTCTCGAGATAGTGTTGGCCTGACATGTTATATATTTAATAAGGAAACATTTTGTTTGTTTGATGTTTATGTGTGTTGGTTTCTGGAATGAATCTGACAACTAATCAATATCACTGAAAAGGTCGGTAAATATCAGGTGGGAGGTATTGAACGTTCCTTAATTTAAGAATCACCTTTCAATTTCCTTCCTTGGTTATCAGTCTCAATATACTGAATATCAGTATATCCCATTTCCTTCCTTAGTTATCAGTCTCAATATACTGAATATCAGTATATCCCATGTATTCAGTATATCCCATGTATAAAGAAATTAATATAAATATATCCCATGTATAAAGAAATTAATATAAAGAAATTAATTCACTTATACAGTACTTCGAAGGTACACTTAAAGCGAATCTGGAAGGTACACTTAAAGCGAATCTCCCCGCAAGTATATCCCATGTATAAAGAAATTAATATAAATATATCCCATGTATAAAGAAATTAATATAAAGAAATTAATTCACTTATACAGTACTTGGAAGGTACACTTAAAGCGAATCTGGAAGGTACACTTAAAGCGAATCTCCTCGCATCGGTGCTAACGGGTAACTTAACTGTTAGTGTGTTGTGTTTTTCAATTAGGGGCCAACTGGTCCGAACCCAACGAATAATTGCAACGGTTCGGTTTGAACCGTTGCAACGGTTCGACCCAACAACCATCGCAACCTTGGTCGTCCAACTGTCGCGACAGCCGTTGGCGGAGCGGTTCGGATCCGGATAGCGGAAACCCATACCTGAGCCCGACCCGGCACCGGCGGGCATAGTTTCCTCCCAATAGCGCACGAAAACTCCAAGTACCCAAAGGGCACGCCCTTTCTTCTCAATTTTTTCTATTTAAACACTACAGACTTCCATCCCATGGCCAATGTGAGACTAAATGCTTTTAGCTACCTTTAGTCCCATTTTAGCTTTGAATTAGGCAATCTTTAGACTTGAATATCTCATTCATTCGAAGTCGGAATTAAACATGTGAATATACCACATTCACCCCCAATGGAAGGAGAACACACTCCAACCATCATCCAATTGATTCGATCAACGGATCTCGCCGTAATTCAATTCAAAGATTTACATATATATTCTTCATATTCCAACAATGTGACTGTAACTGAACTTAATGACATCCTGCACATTGCTCTTCTTATAGGTTTTGCTTGCCTGACTGATTCAAGGAGAGATCAGGTTGAGCTATCAGGAGGAAACTTGGTGTGTTATCTGATTTGGATCGTCCTCTCATGCAACAGAGGAGGGGGAAAAAAATCCCCTTCTTGGTCATCAAAGAACTCAAAGGCCTACTTGGTTTTTTTTCCCCCTTTTTATTTTTAATGTTGATGTGAGACCACGTTTCTTTTTCCTTTTTCCCTCTTTACCTGTTAGTTTTTTTGTAAACTAGAACGGATCCTTTCTTTCTTTGGATAAAAATATGTAACACATGCAAACTCATCCTACAATTGGGATGATAATGGGTTAGGGATAGCCCTAGGGCACCTCTAACATAACACTCATAAAAAAGAATTGGTTCATGCGTGAGTCACACACACATTTTATAAGACAATCAATCTCGTGTTGACATATGAATTGTAGGGAGAGAGAAGATAAAGGAGATAGAGGAAGATAGTACAGAGATTGGAAGTCAAAGGGAGTGAGAACGGCATTGAAGCAGGCCTGGACAGGGCCCAGTCGACCGACTGACATGAGTCAGCTCTTGGTTCATCCCGGTCGACCGGGCCGGTCGATCGAGGACAAGGGTCGATCGGGGCCGGTCAACCGACAGACGCGTTTTGTCTCCTTTCTGGATTCGAACTTCTTTTCTGTTTTGGGATTAAATCCAATCAGGATTTCCTAAATCTCTGGGACTTTATGGCTATAAATAAGGGCTAGAAACTCATGAAATCCCTGAAAAGTATCCCTTTGTATTGGCTTGTATTGATTGTTGAATCAATAAAATCTCTCTCTCCTTTACCCCGAGGATGTAGGCAAATTGCCGAACCTCGTTAAATACTGTGTTAATATGCTTTCTATATTGTTTCTCTGTTCTTGTCATGTTGGGTACATCTCCGGCTGCATCTATCTCTGATTGGTGGATCTCTCATCGGTTATTGCCCCGGGCGTAACAAGTGGTATCAGAGCATCCCAGGTTCATCGTAGGATCGTGTGTTGATTCCAAGGGCATCAGTTGTTGTTTGTCAGAGATCGTGTGTCGATCTCGGGGCAGCGTTGGGACTGTTTGTGGGATCGTGTGTCGATCTCAAAACAGCGTGTGGATTGCTCGAGGAATCAATTCGGAAGAGTAGATCATTTTGAAAACTCTTCGAGGGTTTCGTGTGGAGGTAAAGATCCTATCTTTATCTAGTTTGTTTTATCCAATGCCGTTTGCTTTCGCATTGCTTTGAAGAATCAGTTGAGAAGATGGCTGGAGATGGTACATCTATGATGAAATCCGTGAACTCACATCAGTTGAGGATTGATGTGGTGAAGTTCGACGGGAGGAACAACTTTGGCATGTGGAGATGTGAGGTGATGGATGCATTGACGACATCAAACCTCAATAACACTCTACGGTTTGTAGGCTGTCTAAAAATCACCAAGACAAGCCACCAAAACACAGAGATCCAAGATCCAGGCACAAGGCTAAATGTGACAATCAAGACGCGAGAGATAGCCCGCATCTCAGCATCAAGGCGCGTCAGCCCGAAGCCCGCGTCTCAGCATCAAGGCGCGTCAGCCCGAAGCCCGCGTCTCAGCATCAAGGCGCGTCGGCCCGAAGCCCGCGTCTCAGCATCAAGGCGCGTCGGCCCGAAGCCCGCGTCTCAGCATCAAGACGCGTCGGCTCGACGCCCGCGTCTCGGTTGCAACTACCCCGATTATGGCGCCATCCACCGCCCATGTAGCGGGGAAGTTGGCCCTCATCGTGGAGCACTTTTGGGGGCACGATCACCCCCTAAAAACCCTATAAATAGTCCCGTCACTATGGAAAGAAAAAGAACAACAACAACAAGAGAGGACGACGACGATTATCGGGTAAAAGAGAGATCATCGACAGAGAGAGAGAGAACCCTTCAGCGAGCTTACTGAGTACTAGCCGCTCTTCGCCTACCTCCTCTTCTAGAGTTTTGGTAGACGGAGCTGAGTTACTCCCTCTACCGACCGAAGAGAAGATCCCCGACGGTCCGAACAGTCATCCGGTCAACGGAGAACAAGATTCACTCTCCACCGTCACACGAAGAACCCAGCGCTAAACAAAGGGGGAATTCAAGATTCAATATTCCCCCTCCCTTGTAATCGGAAGATTAAGCCGGCTGTAATCTTTTCCATCTGATTCCAGGAAACGTTACACCAGCCAACCCCCTCTCCGTGTCAAACAAGAGATGGCGACTCCGCTGGGGACTACTTTCGTCACTGACGAACAGATCGTGGCGCAGGATGATGTTCTCCGTAAGGGGAAGATGGTCGAAACACTCGTTGTCGAGTTCGACCAGGCGAAGTATGAAGAGTTCCTCTCTTCTGGCTCCAAGAGCCCAAAGACCCGCGTCTGCCGCAGGGTCTCAACTGAAAAGCTACCCGAAGCCCAATCTGAGGCTCTGCCGGGTGCCGATGCCCACTGTGCCGAGACAAGTTCACGTGCCAACGCCTCCCAGAAGGCCCGCGTGACCTCAGGCACTGCTGTGGCGATCAACCGCGTCGCACAGAACACACGCGCCAACGCCTCCCAGAAGGCCCGCGTGGTCCCAGGCACCACTGCTGCTGCGATCAACTGCGTCGCGCAGAATACCCGCGTCAACGTCTCTCAGGAGACCCGCGTGGTGAACACTCTTGGTTCTATAAACCAGGATGTTGTTGGTTTCTCTCCACCTCCTCGACGCAATCGGAATGCTGAGCGTCGACAGAGGAGACGCGCGCGTCAACTCCAAGTCGGAACCGTTGGTTGTCTGACTGGGGGTGGACGCGGCGTACAATCTGATGCCTTGCCCGCACCTCGTCCAGTGCGTGAGATCCGCGTTTGGCGACCCAAACGCGAGACCCCTCAAGTTGAGTCCTCTGAGGACCAACTCATCAAACGCCAGGGTGAAACCTCCGCGTCTTTTCAAACGCAGGAAGTACGCACTCATAGGCATGGGGCCCAGCAGCCCACTCTCTCTCAAGCAACTCTGCCTAAACACATCAGGCAGCAACGCGAGACTCGCGCGCGCGTCATACAGCCGCGTCATGAGAGCCGCGTCCCTGAAGTCTGCGTCCAGGCTGAACAGCACATGACTGTCTCCCGTCTTCGACGTCGCGAGACCAGTCTCTTTAATCCCCCTCCCACGGATTTGAGGGATTATTTGACAAGGAAAAGAAGTGCCAATCAAGCCACTTCGTCATGCTGCTGTCAACAACTCATCCATATGCTCTCTGGATGCCATTATGGATCAGGCGTGCACCAGCAATCCTTAATCAGACAGCTGACCCTGATTCCCCCGTCAGCCAAAAGAAGACGCTCCCACAGGAGGAGAACCTTCTCAGATGTTGAATACCCGGAGCTTACTGCAAACATGACTAGCAGAAGCAAGGGAAAATAACCAATGGTCAACTCAGAGGAATCTGACTCTGAGCCGGAGGGGGTGTATCAACACACTCGCACCCGGACAGGGCCATTCCCCCAATTGACTATAATGCCTTAGCCCGCGGCATTAGAATGGGTGATTCTCACTCCGCTATAGTGGAGTCGCAGGCTTCAAACTCTTCCGTCGAGAAGGAGGCCTCCGCCTACATGGCAGACACTTCTGAGGAGACGGCCAGGCGTTTAGAACAGACGCAGAAGCACCAGATGGATATAATCGCCTCTCAACAGAGATCCATTGACTCCCTCAAGCATATGCTTGAGAAATTGCTTGAAGAAAGAGCGAGATCTCCTCCTAGACGGCCGAAGGGGAAAGGGAGAAAGGGAGGAAGCCCACCCTCCGAACCTTCCGACAAGACACGACGATCTACCTCGGATGTGTCCAAGCCCTCGTCGCAGGCAAGAAGCGACCAAGACCAGGAGAAGACTCATGCTAAGAGGATGAGTCAGTTGGAACGACACCTCGAGGCCCTTGCCAATCGCAAGGACCTCCAAGAAGCTAGAGTGGTCCGGCCCTATCCGGCTGAGTGGGACTTAGTTCCATACCCTCCTAAGTTCAAGGCTCCAACCCTCCAAGCATTCGACGGGAAGGGGTCACCCAACCAGCATATCTACTACTTCAAATCCCAGACCGGGAATGTGGTAGATAATGACGCCATCCTGGCGCGACTGTTCATCGGCACCCTGAAAGGGTTGGCTTTTGAGTGGTTTATGAAGCTCCCGGAGGGTTCTATCAAGAACTGGGGGGATCTAGAGAAGCTGTTCTTGACACGCTTCTTCGAAGATGACTCCGAAGTCACAACGCCCACCCTTTTAGCTACCAAACAGCGGAGAGGGGAGTCCGTCAAATCTTTCGTGGAAAGATTTCGGAACACGGCACTCCGGTGCCCAAGCGGTATGACCCAGGCCACCCTGGTGGAAACATGCCGCCACAATCTCCAAACCTCACTCCTTGCTCAAATAGGAGTTGCTGAAAGTCGCACCTGGAAGCAGTTAGTCCAACAAGGTGAACAGGCTGAGGAGATTGTTGCCCGTGTCAAGGCAGAGGAAGGCAAGCTGCGGCCGGAAAGGTCGACAAGGCGTGCACCGGCACCAGACACCTCCCTCCAGACGAAGCGGAAGGATAATTTGGCGACGAAGACCAAATCTCCCACCAAACCTCAAACAGGCAGGGCAAGTGGCTCTTTAAGCCAGCCACGCCCCAACAAGCAGTATTCCTTCAAGGAGGAACACGTCGATTCGCTCTTCAAGCTACTCAACAAGAGCAATCGACTGAAGCTCCCTGAAATTAGACGCCCGGAGGAAGTCGGCAAGACCGACAATCCCAACTACTGCATGTACCACAGGATGTTGGGACATCCTACCAAAACCTGCTACGTCTTCAAGGACATTCTTCAGGCTCTGATTGACGCGGAGGTGCTTAAGCTCCGACCAGAGCAGAAGAAGGTCACGGCCAATGTAACGTCAGTTCTCCAGTTCGGGAGACAACCTCCAACGCCTGCGGGGGTAACTCCTATTCTAAGGGGAGAATTAAGAGTGGTCAACACAGACCCTCACCAGCAGCAGGAGAAGGGCTTGGTAGCCGTCCCTACACCTCAGGGGGAAACCATGTGGGTCCACCCTGACCTCGTCGATGAACAACAATGGACTACTGTAACCAACAGGAAGTCCAAAGGCAAGGCAAAAGCTTCGTCCTGCCATGTAGTATGTGCTTCCTCCCGAGAAGCAGAGGATGATGTTCCCTCGCTGACTGATTCAGAAGAGGAAACAATAGTCCTGGCCGCAGAGCCCAGCCAACCAATGGCGGGGACCCGTTCAGGACAGGCATACTTGAAGCAGTACGACGAGACGGCAGCGGCTTCTCCGCAACTAGCCGTAGAACCAGCCAAGCCCTCCACGAAGCCACCTGTGGCGAAGCAGAAGGAGACTCGATTCTCTCAAGCCCTTCCAAAAGGTGCAGCGGAAGGATCCTCGACACCTTACCACTTCGATGTCTTGGCTCAACTAGCCAACATCCTGGCACGCATCACCTTGTATGAACTCCTGAGGCTATCAAAGTCAACCAGAGAGGCTCTGCAAGAAGCTCTGGCGAATGCTGAGGCCTTCGTGACCCAGGTGCCGAAGGAGGAAGATGTAGAGGATTGCCTCCACACTTCCCAGAATGCCCCCTGCATCACCTTCACGGCAGATGATATGCAGGTGAAAGGGAAACACGATCGACCCCTGTACTTCACAGGTTACATCGGATCATCTGAGGTGAACCGCATTCAGGTAGATCCAGGGTCCGCATTGAGCATTATGCCCCGCCGAGTCATGCAACACCTCGGCATCCCTACCCACCGTCTGAGCCCTATACAGACGACCATCTACGGGTTCAATGCCAACGGCACCCGTCCAATGGGGAAGATCAAGCTCAAGTGCCAGATTGGGAGCCTCAAGTCGGAGGTGACATGCTATCGACGCTGACACTTCCTACAATCTGCTGCTAGGACGACCATGGATCCACCGCAACTCCATCGTTCCCTCCACTCTTCACCAAGTCATGAAATACATTGACGCGAGTGGGAAGGTGCAAACGTTGGTTGCCGAAAGGTATCCGTTCAAGGGAGTCGAGAATTATTTCACGGATTCCCTTTTATATCAGGATCCGGTAGATGAAACCCCGCAACTGGAGGCGCCAGACTCTGGTAATGAGGCTGACACTGAGCCCGAGCAAGAAAAGTGCCTGTGGGAGTTAAAACCACTTGTAAAGAGCACTAATAAGCTCGATGTTGATAATACCACCGACGATGCAGGCGGTTGGTATATTAATGAGAATCTAGACTTTGAATATTTTTCTGCGTGTGCATCCGATTCAATACCGTCGGATACTACTACCGACGTAGACGATGACATCTGGTCGGCAATGGATGCTTTGACATCATTGCATGTACCAGTAAAATCATCTTTCGGGACATACCAGGATAATGGCGATGCGCAGGAATCTATATTCTTGGTTCCGGTGAGACGAAAAGGCCAGAGACCAATACTTTTTGGGCGAATCTCGTCTGAACCAATGCCCCGCGAAGAATCGGAAAGCGAGGAGGAATCCCCTCAGCTCGACCATTATGAATCGAAAGCACTCGGAATGATGAAGCAAATGGGGTACGATATAACCAACAAGCCCGGGTTGAACTTCGGCAAAGGAAGGAGGACGCTACTTCGATCCTTTGTGCCAAAAGGGAAGGCCCCCGATTATTATCATCGGACGCGCAGGGGGTTGGGCTATGTATCAACTCCGGTCCCATCAGCCTCTGATTCTCAAAAATCGTCGAGCAACGATTGCTCTTCAGACACGTCATCATGGGAGTCAGATGTCAGTGTCGGCAACATCTTCAAAGGGCTTTCAGTAAACATGGTTTCAACAGGCCATCTGGAAGATGAAGTTGAAGAAATGATCCAACCTGATACAGATCCTTGGATCAAACATTTGAATGCTCTTTGGGATATCCGCTTTGAACAGCGTGAGCCACCCACAGATGACAAGGTTGTTCAGATCAACCTAGGAGATGAGACCAACCCCAAGTCCATCTTCATAAGTGACGGCCTGTCGCCTCCAGAGAAGAAGGATCTAATATCTCTTGTACAAGAGTATATAGATATCTTCGCCTGGAATTATGAGGACATGCCTGGACTTGATCCTCAAGTGGCTATGCATCGCCTCAACATCAATCCGGACATGAAGCCTGTTAAACAACAGCAGCGACGGTTCCGTCCAGAGATAATGGAGGCAATTCAATCAGAAGTCAGAAAGCTCATCGATTCTGGCTTCATCCGGGAAGAACAACATCCCGACTGGGTAGCCAACATCGTCCCCGTCGCCAAGAAGAATGGGAAGATCCGGATCTGCATCGACTTCCGTGATCTAAACGAGGCCTGCCCCAAAGACGAATTCCAATTGCCAATCACAGATGTCATGATTGACAATACTTGTGGATTCGAGCGAATGTCCTTTATGGACGGGTTCTCAGGATACAATCAAATCAAGATGTATCCCGATGACGAAAAGCATACCTCCTTCAGGACTCCTCTAGGGGTATATTATTACACCGTCATGCCCTTCGGACTGAAAAATGCAGGGGCAACATACCAAAGGGCCATGAACGCCATTTTCCATCAGCAAATGCGGAAAACGGTGGAATGCTATGTCGATGACATCGCGGTGAAGAGTCGCACTAAAGGTGATCACATAGCAGACCTGAAGGTGGTCTTCGACATCATGCGGGCTCATCAATTGAAGATGAACCCCACCAAATCCTTCCTGGGGGTAGCCAGTGGCAAATTCCTAGAATTTGTTGTGACTTCCACAGGAATCTATTTGGATCCAGAGAAAGTCCGCGCTATCCAAGAGATGCAACCCCCCAGAAGCCTCAAGGAGCTCAGGGGATTACAAGGACGATTGGCGTACATCCGCAGGTTCATATCAAACCTTTCCGGGAGATGCCAACCCTTCGCCAAGCTGATGAAAAAGGGTGTTTCATTCATTTGGGACGACGCTTGTCAAAAAGCATTTGAGGAGATCAAACACTACCTCACCCAACCACCAGTCCTTGCAGCTCCGGTGTCCGGAAAGCCTTTCTGGTGTACGTCCGAGCAATGGATCATTCCTTGGGAGCTCTACTAGCTCAGAATGATGAACAAGGACGAGAACAGGCAATCTACTATCTGAGTAGAACAATGATCGGAGCCGAACATCGGTACAACCCGATCGAGAAGGAATGTCTGGCACTAGTGTTCGCCATTCAGAAAATGCGACACTATCTGGTAGGCCAGACTATAAATGTCATATCAAAAGTCAACCCTCTGAGGTTACTTATGACAAAGCCTTCTTCACTAAATGGCCGGCTGGCAAAATGGGCCATATTGCTATCACAATATGAGATGCATTTTCTGCCACAAAAGGCTATTAAGGGACAAGCGGTGGCGGACTTCTTAGCTGAACACCCAGATCCCAGGGCAGTCAAACTCTACGAGGATCTCCCAGATGAAGTTGCCGAAGTCTACCTGACTCAGACATCGTTCGAAAGTCAAGTATGGCAACTTTTCTTCGACGGTGCATCAAGGACAAGCCCAAAGGGACACGTGGTAGCGGGGGTAGGAGTGGTACTCGTCTCCCCACAAAATTATGTGATTCCCCGAGCTGTCTCGCTGACCGAGCCCTGCTCCAACAATGTGGCGGAATACAACGCTCTTTTGATTGGGATGCAGCTCGCCGATGAGATTGGCGTTAAAAATCTCGAGGCTTACGGTGACTCTAAACTCATCGTCAGCCAAGTTCGCGGAGAGTACGAGGCCAGACATGAAGACCTAGTACCCTACTACAACGCGACAATTCACATGGCCGAAAGGTTTTCAAACTTCTACATCGACCATGTACCGCGCAGGCAAAATGCACATGCGGATGCACTCGCATCCCTCGCTGCTTCCTTAGCTCTTCCAGCTGGAGCAATGGAGAAAGTATTCGTCTATAGCCACGACCTATACTGTCCAAAAATTCCCCTCGGAGACTACCCGGGGTCAGCGGAAGATCGTCGCGGTAAAGAAACACTTGAAGTGTCGACTGCTTCAGGGCTTAAAGACTGGCGATTCCCCTACATTGATTTTGTCTTATATGGCATTCTGCCCGAAGACACCAAGGAGGCTGCCGCCATTCGGAGGAAAGCCCCCAAATTCTACTATAATGCGATTTCGCGAACATTGTATCGTCGATCGCATGACGGGATCCTGCTCCGATGCCTCTCATCAAAAGAAGCCCAAGGAGTATTGAAAGAAGCCCACGATGGTACTTGTGGAGCTCATCAACCTGGCCCGAAATTGGCACATCGACTCCAAAGGATGGGTTACTATTGGCCCAAGATGATTGCCGATGCTGTCGCTTATGCTAAGAGATGTTACGCCTGCCAAATACACGGCGATTTCATCCATCAAGCACCAGGGTACCTCCACTCAACGACCTCTACTTGGCCGTTTGAAATGTGGGGGATGGACGTAGTTGGCCCTATCAGCCCACCATCATCGAAAGGACATCGGTTCATTCTAGCGATAACCGATTACTTCTCAAAGTGGGCCGAAGCTATCCCTTTGAAAGAGGTGAAATCTTCTAACGTGATCAAGTTCGTGAAACATCACGTTATTTACCGCTTCGGTGTGCCTCGGCGTATCATCCATGACAATGGACCCCAGTTCATCAGCCAGGCTTTCCAGAGATTCTGCGCGAAGTTCAGAATCCAGAGTGTGTCCTCAACGGCATACTATCCTGCTGCTAACGGTCTTGCAGAAGCCTTCAATAAGACTATTGGCAAGCTTCTCAAAAAGTTCGTCTCGAAAAGCCAACGAGACTGGGACGACAAGCTGGGTGAATGCTTATGGGCCTACCGCACAACGGTGCGAACCCCAACTAAAGCCACGCCATTTTTCTTGGTATACGGATGCGAAGCCGTCCTTCCATTGGAAATACAAATTCCCTCTCTACGCGTCGCCTTGACAGCGGAAATGACAACTGAGGAGAAGCATCAGCAGCGACTCCAGGAGTTGGAAGCCTTAGACGACAAGCGTTTGCAGGCCCAACAACAAATTGAGCTTTACCAAGCTCGTATCACCAGAGCCTTCAACAAGAAAGTCAAAGCGCGAACTTTCAAGAAAGGCGACCTTGTCTTAGCTGTCCGAAGACCCATGGTCATGACGCACAAGACAAAAGGAAAATTTCAGCCCAAATGGGAGGGACCGTTTGTAGTAGAGTCAGTCTACTCAAATGGATCATATCGCCTCATAACTTCAAATGGCGATACACTCATGATGCCGATCAATAGCAAATTCTTGAAGAAGTACTATCCTTAATAGTACTCTTCTTCCGATCAAGTTAAAAGTACACCTCTGATCAAACATCCGACGCCCTCGACGGCTAAGGATAGAGGGAAATGTTGGCCTTTAAGCCCAACATAAGTCCTCGACAACTCACCATGCTGAGGGGAATAGCATGGCTAGCCCAACTCAAACGGTAGTTGGTAAAGACATGTCAAACCCGTTGACAGCTGAGGATTTGCTAAAAATCCTAAGGGACACGTTCCCATTTGATCCGACGCCCTCGACGGCTAAGGATAGAGGAAAATGTTGGCCTTTAAGCCCAACATAAGTCCTCGACAACTCATCATGCTGAGGGGAATAGCATGGCTAGCCCAACTCAAACGGTAGTTGGTAAAGGCATGTCAAATCCGTTGATAGCTGAGGGTTTGCTAAAAATCCTAAGTGGACTCGAGTCCACTCTTTCCTCCAAAATCCCTTACCAATTCTCATCCATAGAATGGTAGGACCACAAAGTGCAATCATTACTACGTTAACACTATACCTCTGGTAATGAATACTCTTTGTCGGGTATAAACTTTGCTTGTTAACTCTGCATAGAGTAACAAACTCTCAAATTTGCCAAGTTAACACTATACCTCTGGCATTTCAAACTCCACTTGTCAATTCTCATCAATAGAATGACAGGTCCTCAAATTGCTCTTATCACGAGCCAATTCTTGTCAAATTAACATTACACCTCTGACAAACTACTGTTTAAGTTAACATTACACCTCTAAGCAGTACATCGAGTGCCTGTCAAGTTAATATCACACCTCTGATAGTCACCTTTCTTCAGACTTCCGTATCGAAGCTGAAATGGACGATGCCAAGTTAACACTACACTTCTAGCATCCGAGTCATCGCTAAGTTCAACAATACACCTATGGCCATGACCGTTCCTCGACTTCCTCGTCTAAGTCGAGATGACCAATGCTAAGTTCAACATCACACCTCTAGCATTACCTCACTGTTAAGTTAAACATTACACCTATGACAGTGACATTCTGAGTTAAGTTAATATCACACCTCTGACTCACATCCTTGTCGAGTTAACACCACACTTCTGACAAGACTAGCTCCAACCCGTTAAGTTAATATCACACCTCTAACGGTAAAAGCTTTACTAGATTCCTCGCGGGTCTAGTTTCACTTGTTATTCTCTTCAACAGAATAACAGGTCCACCTAAAGACATTGTTAGGTTAACATTACACCGCTGACAATGTTTTATCAAATTCCCCAGCTGACCTTGAATCAAGTCAATCCTAGACACTTGACAAAAGTTCACCTTCTCTGGGAGTACGCATTCCCCCTGTCACTTTCTTTTATAAAGTGGCGGGTCCACCAAAATCATTCTTTTGCTTCTAAAACAAAACATTCAAAACAACAGAAAGAGGCAAAAAGAAAAGTGTCACTTTTATTCATATCCAAACACATGAAAGTGATACAAAACGCTCTCTTATACAATAAGATTGAGTGTTACAATTAAGGAGTACAAAGAAGTCCCTCTCTCTCTGAGGCCGTACTCACTCCTTGAATCCGCATCTGATCCTGAGTGCATGATGTCTGGAGAAGTGCCGAATTGTGGCGACTGTTGGAACCGATTGCACTTTGATGCACGACGCCAACTTCGAAAGCGCCCTAGCTGACTAAGCCAGGAGCAATGGTGTTCTTGAGGTCCGGTGGCAACAGAAGAGCCTGCAACCCTTCGTTCAAGAGTTGATCTTTCCCCCGCAGGCCATCCAAAGGACATGGACTGTCCTTGATGTTACTTCTGGGATGGGAGAGGAAGAGGATCCTCTCCGCCACCGCAACCGCCGGAACCTCCTCGCCGTCATACTTGACCTGACCATCTCTTGCCATCAGGCAAGAGTGGTGCAGGAGATCTGAAGAGACCTTGGCGAGATTTGGGTCCTCGTCAGAGATATAATTTACTCTCTTACAAACGACGAGGACCATAATTTACTCTCTTACAAACGAACATTGAGCAAGCTCGCCGGTTGAAGCACTCTTCCAGGAGACCAGCGAACCTGCAAAGAATAAATAAGAGAATCAGAAAATCTGGAACTTAGTATACTTTAAAAAGAAAACTAAGTAACAGACGCGGCAGTCATTGAGGACTTCAGACGCGGAAATGATCTGCACAGTCAAACCACCGCGTCAGCAGAAACAGACGCGAGTTAAAACTGTGCCACTCCCAGGATTCAAACGCGGTCTCAGTTTGCACCCGCGTCTAATGTACTAGACGCGAAAAACTTCAAACGCCGAAAATTGCCATCTCTCTGTTGGGTGAACAGGAGTTGCAAGATTCAGGTCTGAAACGCGCCAAGGCAATAGCTATGAGCAAAGCCAGCGTCAAGAGCCGCGTTCAGAAAAGTTCAAGTCACCAGCACAAATTCCAGAATAGGAATGCACCAGAATTTCATTCGGATGCCTATGCCAAAATACAGGCTATGGACATCATCGGGGTGACATACCAGCAGAAACCTCTGTCCAGAGTTGACCTCTTTTGCATCCAAACGCGGGTGCGCAGGATGACATGAGAGAGGATTCCTTCTGAAGAGACCAAACAGAGGCATGAGAGCTCTGGGTCATCTTCATCCATGGGGTCACCTTCATCCATGAAGACGGTTCTCTGAAAGATAATTCAAGGCGAGACTTCTCTCGGAGCAAAACAAATGAAAACAGTCTAAGTTGGATTGTTAGAGAGGAAGAGGGTGCACTCTATTTATAGGCAGTCCCTAATAACTGTCATTAATGGGGCATCAATCGGAACCGTCGCGCACAACTGTCAAAGCCCAATCAAAAACCGACGCGTGGAGCGCTGCTTTGGAAACCGTCGAAATGCGCCGGTTTTTCAACCGCCAGCGTCGGTTCTGCATGCAAGAGCATTAACGCCTGAACCCAATAAGAGGCTGACGCGTGGATAACTGTCTTGGGAAGCAACGGATGACCCGGAACCCCAATCGACGGTGAAGACTTGACGTTCAAAGATCTCCTAAAAATCTTTTAAAGTCATGCTGCATTGAACGCAGATGGGAAAGTCGCTCGAGGCTGCGTATCCCGTGTCTGATCGATCCGCGTCTTTCTTAGCAACCGCGTTTCACTCTGTGATTGACGCTGCGTCTCACTCCATGGACTGACGACCGCGTCTCACTTTATGGATCAATGCTGCGTCTCATCAAGAAGACCGCGTTTCACTCTGTGATTGACGCTGCGTCTCACTCCATGGACTGACGACCGCGTCTCACTTTATGGATCAAAGCTGCGTCTCATCAAGAAGACCGCGTCTCACTCTGTGATCGACGCTGCGTCTCATCAAAAGGACTTTGTAAAATCTAAGTTCCTGTGGACTGACGACCGCGTCTCACTTTATGGATCAATGCCGCGTCCCATTAAGAAGACTCAGAGTCAAGGCCACGTTTCATTAACAGAACTTAGTCTTACCTAAGTTTAATATTCACAGCCAGTTACCAAGGAGTTGGATTCGCCTACAGCTGAGCAAAGAAGATGGAGCAAAATTTTTCAAACTTTTATTATAAACAGTAAAAGTGGATACAAACACTCTAAACAGAGTGTCCTCTTCTTTACAAAAAAGGGGGGGAAAGAAAAGAAGGCTAAATATCCTGGTTCGCCAAGGTACGGATTTGTTCCCTAAGGCGGTGAATCTCGTGTTGGCGCGTCCTTTCAGCTTCCATAATAGCCCGGTCCCGCAGCTCCTCTTCGGATAAGAAATTTCTTGCGGCCAGCTGCGCTCGCAGAGATTCCACCCTGGAAGAATGTAGAGACAGACTCTCTTCAGCTCGCGCCTTAGCAGCTTGTTGCTCCTCTAGCTGCTTTTTGATGATAGCAAGCTTTTCCTCATTGAGCGCAAGCACCACTTCTGCCTTGGCAATGGTGTCCCGAGCCCTGATGATGACTTGCTCTGTGCTCTGCATGACAAGCTCGGATTCCCTTGAATCGCCAGCTAGTTTCTGACATTCAGCCTGGGAATATTCGAGATTGCGGATCTCTGCAGCGATTTGTGCTTCCGCTTCCTGTCGCTCTCGTTCTTGAGCAGCTAGGAGCCTAGTCAGGGTGGCCTGGGCCTCACTAAAAGAGCCAGCATCTTCCAAAGACTCCAGCTCCTGCAGGTAGTCTCCCAGTTGCTCTACCACCCGTAGACACGCCTTGGCAAGTGAAGGGCCTCCGGTTAATTCGACGTTCACAACCAGATTTTTAAGAAGCGTCTGGGCAAATTGGAACGAGCTGTTTCCACGTAAGATGAGATCAATACATGATCCCATCGAAGCGAAGAATTGCTGCACCATCTGACGTGCCAGTTCCCCCATGTCTTCACCACCTAGGAAGCTTCCCGACCCCTTTTCTGTCACAGGATAGGGGATATAAGGCGGATCTTCTCGCACAAGAGTCGTGCTGGCCGTTGAGACAACAAGAGCTGGACCGGCCGCTGACGCTTCCGGAGGTACTACCTCTGCAGGAGCCTCCACGGCCAACGAGGGAGTAGTAAGCACGACCTCCTCAGAAACCTCCACCGAGACCTGAGCTGTATGGCCTTCTGGAAGGGTGCCAACCATCGGACTCTCCACCTGAGCCCCCTCGGTCCTCTCTGCAAGTTATCGCGATGTTAGCCACAATGATAGAAGAGCTAAACATTTAAAGCATCAGAGCTGCCTTACCAGGTTGGAGGTCCGGAGACGTCAAATCCTGCGGAGCGGAAGTCTCCTCGGCTTCAGCAGTAACCTCCTCGCCTGGCAGAGTGAGAGCCTCCTCAGCCTCCGTGGTTACTTCCTCTTCTGGCAGAGTGGAAGGCTCCCCAGTTTCAACAGCTGCCCCCTTTGAGGGTATCTCAGCAGCCGAGACCTCAATCCCCTCGGGCCGGGTCAACTCTTTCACCATCTCCTCGATACGCGAGGAGGTTGTAGCCTCAGCATCTTCAGTTGGCCCTGCAGCATAAAAGAAGAATGTTAGAACATCCTCTACAATATGCAAAGAGAAAATTAGACAGAAGATGGAAAGAATACCTTCAGTAGGGATAATCGCCAGCGATGGTGCAGTCGATGGCTCACCCTCATGTATTTTCTCCTCCGAGATGTGGAAGAATTTGCTCTGATCAGGAAGAGCGGGTTCATCGCCATAGTCGGTCTCGTCTTCGAAGTCGCTTTTCCCCGATAACGAAGAAGACGACAGCGCAACACGAGAAAGCTCCGCAACAGGAGCCTTACCTCCAATTACCCCAGTGGTAGGACTAGGGTCGACTGCCCTAAGACTGGAAATGAAGATGCTAGGAGACCCCGGCTGCTGTGCCTCGTCTCTCCCATCATGAGCAGAAGATGGCTCGGGTTGAACTGAGAGGCCTGCAATCTCAACATCCCCTCCAGTCATTATGTCAACCTCCAGTGACTCGTCATCTTCGGCGGCGGTGGACTCTTCAACAAGCTCCCCTTCCTCCACGGTCTTGCTGCGCGACCTAGGAGCACGGACTAGGGTGGGGAAATCTTCATCCTCCGACGGTTCCTCAACCCTAACAGGGACGTCTTCAGGAGGAGCCTCAACTCCGGCAGAGATGTCTCCAGATTGAGAGACTTCAGCCGTTAAGTCCCTCCGAGCCTTCTTTGGGGCAGGCTCAGCGATAGAAACAGAGCGTCGATGACGCTTGCTCGCCAACTGCTTAGACCTCCTGGCCCGCGGCTCCTCCCTCGGGGCTGGTGGCTCCACCCTTGTCGCTGGTGGCTCTGCCCTTGCCGGTCGCGGCTCCGCCCTCACTACTGGGGGCTCCCTCCTCGATCTTCGCCCGACTTCCTTTTGGGCCTTCAGGTACTGTTCTACGAGTTTCGTCGGTTTACTAGAATCAGTCCTGGCCTCGAGACTTGCATTGATGCTCTCAATGCATGAAGACGCCGGGAAAAAGTCTGGCGTTTGGATGGCTTGGGAGTACCAAGTACAGAAGCTGAAACTCGTACGGCACTTAGGCCCCTCGAGGGGTAGACGAAAAGATACTCCCGTCCCTCCAGCCACACTATAGTACCAGGCCCGAGCACCCTCGAACAGGTTCCCTTCGAAGGCAAGCCTAGCATTGGGGTTCCCGACATAGAGCTGATCATAGCCGAACTGTCGAGCGAAGCGACTCGGCATGTACGGCTCAATGGTACATGACGTCCCTTGCCGGAAAAGCACATATCCGGGCCGGATATTTAGCAACCACCAGAAGGCCCCCGCGGATAACCTCGTGAAGTCATCTGGGCCAACAGAATCAACAAGTAGATCCCCGAAAGATGCATCAGGGATCTGGAGGAGGCAGCGATTGAGCTGGTAGTTGGCAGGGTCTGAAAGGCACTTCCGGACGTAATATATATAAGGATCACGCCATTTTGAACCCTCCAACCGCTGTACGAAAGGGACAGAATTCTCCCTCCAACGCGCTGCCGTCATCAAAGAAGGGCAATGCATCACGTACCAAGCAATAAGGTACGTGTAAGGCAGCTCGACACGAGGGTTGGGACGCTTCACCGTCGGACTCCCCTCTGAGTCAACATACGGCTTTCCCTCGGAATCTGCAGTTTTTGGTGGCTCGCAGAAACTCTTAGTAAGCGCCCGCAGCCCGCTCTGAATACCAGCCGCCACGGCCGGGAGAAGGGCTATGGGGTTCCCATAAGCCAGGAGCACCGCCGGGTACACCACGTCAGCAACAATGACTTCATGCGGCAGTGTGGGCACCACACAGCGCTTCAGCCACAGCATCAGAAAGCCCGCCAACAGCGCCCGATCGGAGATAGGAGTCCGGGCTTGATGGTGAAAGCTTTCAAAAACCAAGTCAGGGTCGAAACCGTCCTCGTTCGACTCCGTGGTGTAGAAGCTGTTCGGAGCCTGGTCGATCCTGTCTTCGATCTCCCAGTCAGAGCTGGGATCCAATCGGGTTATCCGATGGTCTTTGGTGTTGACATTATTGAACAAGTAACTGGCCCAAGACAGTTGCTTGACTCCCTGCGACCGCCATTTGGTTATCTGGCCGCAAATGTGGAAGTGACATAGCACTTCCCAGTAGGTCTCATATATGAGGGGAAACTCCTCCTTCACATAGCGAAGCTCCACAGCGGTCGGGACATATTCCTCATAGGGAATATCCCCTGTCGACAGCCCCGAGACCTCGTGCAGCTCGTGCAGAGCAAGGCCCATCTCTCCGACCGGAGTGAAGAACGTCCCCGTCGAAGGATTATAACGCTCTAGAATCCCGAAGAAGTTCTAAGAGCTTTGAGGGATCCCCCACTGCACGGCCCTGACTGCCGAGTACAGTCCCACGCGCTTTAGCAGGCCCCCGAGCTCGGTAAGGACAAAGCCGACCATCCTGCCCCACCAATAGTTCTCCGTGGAACGGACCCACCCCGGCGCACGGAATCCAACCGGGTAGTCACCCTCCGCCTCCATGAAGGCGTTGAGGAAGGTAGTGCCAAGTTGTGGTATCTCCCCAGCTGGAACCTCAGTCCTGCGCGACCCAGGGAAAAGGCCGATAACTGACCTGTCATGGCTATCATGACGGTATACTTTGTGGGAGCCCAAATCACCGAGAGTGACCTCGGGAACATATCGAGCAAGGTCCCATTCCATCTTCCGAGGGACGGACATATGCTGGAAGTAGGACAGCGGGAACATCCTCTCCATGTCTGGAAGAAAGAATCTTCCACCCTTTATTTGACGGAGCCATTTGTAAGTCCCGTCATATACGCTATGGCCGCCCTCGTGGATACGATCTCCGAAGAAGAAGGCAGGCTTCTCCAGCTTGATGCCAGCATCTGTTGCGAATGCTGCATCAGTCATAAACACCCGAAGAGTTCTCATGTCAACATTTGAGAGCCTCTCTCTGCGATCCGGTGATTTGTCAGCAGTCACAGGAACAGTCCTTTGCAATACAAAAGTCAAATCCCGGTCAGCACCACCTACATGACCAAAGTGGCACTTCTTAGCGAGTGAAGTAGCAGAGCGTGGCGCTGCAAAAAGAAAAGGACACTTAGTTAGATACTCTATCAAAAGCATAGAAAAAAATGCTAAGTGTTCATAATCCGAACGCAGAAGAGACTGGACGCAGGAGTTATAAAATCCGCGTCCAGACCTGCGCATCCACGCAGAAGAGGCACTGGACGCAGGAATTATCAAATCCGCGTCCAGACCTATGGGATCGGCGTCTCCACAACATTCTCCTTGATGTCACTTCTGGGGTGCGAAAAGAAGGGAGTTATCCACCTTAACCTTTCCACTACCATAATCGCCAGAAGTTAAGGAGGGTAACCCCCTTCCTTTCACATCCCCAGATGTCGAAGTACTTGGACTCGGGTGCCAGATTCATCAAAATCAGCAGCTGATGAAACAGAACGCAAGGATCAAATCCGCGTTCTGTAAACTAAGTCCGCGTCTGAACCCTTCACAAATAGAAAATATTCTAAGTGAAGAATCTGAAGCGCAGGACTCAAGCGCGCGAGGGTCCAAACCCGCGCCTCGGTTATCATCCCAAAGACTGCGTCTGGGAATCAAACACGATTTGAAACTCACGTGTTAAGGGTTCTTAAAAGTTCTTTGAACTTTCTTTAATGGCGAAACTTCCGCCTAAGAGGCCTTTACCTTGGAGACCTGGGAGAACGACGTCCTGTGCAGAGGAGGAGCCGCCCCTCTGGGCCTCGGCGACGGTCGCCTTTGAGGACGATGCAGTTGGCTTAGTCTTGGGTGCCATTGATGTTCAGAAATCCAAGCAAGGAGATGAACAAGTTCGAAGATGAACAGAGAAGGAAATTCTTTTTTTCAGCGAGTGCGTTCGGAGAAGAAGATGCATCTCTCCAACTGTTGCCTTTTATAGGCACGGGGATTCGCGAAGATACGCGGCGTGTGGCCCGGTAGACGCTGCAGCGAGTCACCGCTTGACGCGTGTAACCAAATCGTTTCTGAATGGAGAAGATCATGCGTCGCAACCCCGCCTCGAGTCAGCAGTCGACACGTGGAGCAGTTCATTTAATGAACCAGGAAGTCCGCGCGCCAAAAGGCGAAATTTCGCCGGTTCCCTAGGCCAGCTGGCGGCGTAATCATGACATGGCACAGAATTCGCGCCCAAAGAACGCACCTCCTCGATGGACATGCCACGTCAGCCTCTCCATGAATGCATTCGGAAGGTCGCGTCTCTCTAAGAAATTCGCGTCCTTCCAGTCTGGCCAAATATCGCGTCTGCCTTCTGAAGATCAGTCGCGTCTCTATTACCAAAGGACGCAAATCGCGCCTTTACAGCAGTACCATCTCTGCTTTTTGAAAAAGAACCTGCGTTTGGCCTCCTGCTTCTGCAAAATCAGTTCAACAGTACACTGACGCAAGCAGACGACCAACCACTCCTGGCTTAAAGCGCGCCAGTGACAGACTAAAAGCAATCGGGGAGGTTTAGACTGTGCATCTAAACACTCAACATGATCAACTCTGGGGGCTTCAAAGAGTTCAACAGTACACTCACGAAGACCAACTCCAGATAAGATCAAACCCGGAGCATCAACAGTCTAGTCATGAAGGCGAACTCAGCTAGAGTCCAAAGTATTTCGAAATCCGTCCCAGTTAACTGCGGAATGTCGAAAACTTTGGAGGGGGTTCTGTAGGCTGTCTAAAAATCACCAAGACAAGCCACCAAAACACAGAGATCCAAGATCTAGGCACAAGGCTAAATGTGACAATCAAGACGCGAGAGATAGCCCGCATCTCAGCATCAAGGCGCGTCAGCCCGAAGCCCGCGTCTCAGCATCAAGGCGCGTCAGCCCGAAGCCCGCGTCTCAGCATCAAGGCGCGTCAGCCCGAAGCCCGCGTCTCAGCATCAAGGCGCGTCGGCCCGAAGCCCACGTCTCAGCATCAAGGCACATCGGCCCGAAGCCCGCGTCTCAGCATCAAGACGCGTCGGCTCGACACCCACGTCTCGGTTGCAACTACCCCGATTATGGCGCCATCCACCGCCCATGTAGCGGGGAAGTTGGCCCTAATCGTGGAGCACTTTTAGGGGGCACGATCACCCCCTAAAAACCCTATAAATAGTCCCGTCACTATGGAAAGAAAAAGAACAACAACAACAAGAGAGGACGACGACGATTATCGGGTAAAAGAGAGATCATCGACAGAGAGAGAGAGAACCCTTCAGCGAGCTTACTGAGTACTAGCCGCTCTTCGCCTACCTCCTCTTCTAGAGTTTTGGTAGACGGAGCTGAGTTACTCCCTCTACCGACCGAAGAGAAGATCCCCGACGGTCCGAACAGTCATCCGGTCAACGGAGAACAAGATTCACTCTCCACCGCCACACGAAGAACCCAGCACTAAACAAAGGGGGAATTCAAGATTCAATATTCCCCCTCCCTTGTAACCGGAAGATTAAGCTGGCTGTAATCTTTTCCATCTGATTCCAGGAAACGTTACACCAGCCAACCCCTCTCCGTGTCAAACACGGTTGGAGAAGAAGCGCAATTCAACTATCGAAGAAGATTGGGACAAGATGAACTGAACGGCGTGTGGTTTGATCAGGTCTTGTTTGACACAAGACATCAAGTATCATGTGTTGCATGAAACATCTGTGAGGCAGCTGTGGGAGATCCTGAAGAAAAAGTATCTGACGAAAAGCATCGAATAGCGATTGCAGTTGAAGAGTAAGATTTATTGTTTTCAGATGAAGAGAGGATGCTCCATTAACGAACACATGAATAGCTACGCAAAGGTTCTTACAGACCAGGTTAATGTGAATGTGGAGAACGATGAAGAAGATAAGGCGGTAATTCTATTGAATTCTCTTCCTGAAGAAAAATATGAGACCTTTACTCTTACATTGATCAATGGAAGAAAATTCTTAACTATAATGAGGTGTCTGCTACTCTTGTGAATTATGAAGTAAGAAGGCAGGACAGATTGTCTTCTTTAGGGAGCACAACAGCAAAGGCATTGGCGGTAAGAGGTAGGAGTTCTAATCTGAAGGGAAGAGGTGATCAGGAAGATCAAAGTCCAATCAGGTTTCAGAGATCTGAAGAGGAACCAGTGCGCCTTATGCAAGGAGCTAGGGCACTGGAAAGTTGACTGTCTGAAGGCCAAAGGTAAGAAGAAGGAGTCGATGACCGAGGTAAATCTCGCACAGGTGATCAGTACTCATGCCAGTACTTCACAGGTGGATGGATCGAACTCAGACTCATCAGTATTTTCTTTCTCTGTTACTACTCTGTTGGTTACTCAGATAATTCTGAGTAGATCTTAAATACAGGAGCTACCTATCATGTGTACCCGAACAGGGACTGGTTTTCTAATTTTGAGAAGTTAGATGGATGTTTTGTTGTCATAGGTGATGATCATGCATGTAATGTAGAGAAGGGATGGGTACAGTCCGTATCAAGATGGATGATGGGATAGTACAAGAATTGAAGAAAGTGAGGTATGTACCTCAACTCAAAAGGAATCTTATCTCTGTTGGTGCTTTGAAAATGTTGGGTCTTGTTGTATCTATACGAGATGGTGTTCTCAAGATGATCAAAGGCTCAATGGTGGTTATGAAGGGCGTCCGCCGGAAGAATCTCTACTACTTGAAGGGTAGTACAGTTACAGGTCAGGTGGAGACTTCTATTTTTTCTGATAATGTTCACACACAGGTCTGGCAGATGAGGGTCAGACACGGAGGTGAAAAGTCTTTGCAAGTTTCAGCAAAGAAGGGATCATTGGAAGGTGCATTTACCTGCAAGTTGGAATTGGGTGACATGGCATTCTGGACAAGTGAAATTCAGCACCACAACTCACCACTCTAAAGGACCTCTTGATTGTGTTCACGTAAGTATTTGGGGACCTGCTAAGACTGCATCGCTTGGAGGTCATAGGTATTTTGTCTCTTTTATTGAAAATTTATCTAGGCTATCCCATGAAACAAAGGTGTGAAGCCCAGATATATTGGTAAAGTGGAAGGATATGATGGAGAAGTAGATTAGTAGGAAGATCAAGGAGCTACAAACTGGTAATGTTGAAAGATATAAGAACCAATTCCTATAATTTGGCCAGAACACTAGTATTAGTACTCACTTCACATATGGAATATATGGTTTGGCTAAGGAGATAAATCATTCATTACTGGAGAAGGTTCGGTGTTTGTTGTCTAATGCACGATTAGACAAATCGTTTTGGGCTGAGGCGATTGTGTATGCTGGCCATCTCATAAATGGATTGTCATCGACTGCGATAGGAGGTAAAACTCCCCTAGAAGTTTGGTCTGAGAAAACTGCTCAAGATCATGTTTTATTGTAGGAATTTGAAATTCCCGCGTACTTTAGTGCCAAAGATGACATGATGAATCCGCGAGCAAAGAAGTTTGTATTTTTGGGTGTCAAAAAAAATATGATAGGCTACAGGTTAAGGGACCCCGAAAATAAGAAGATTGTGTTGAGTCAGCATGTCACTTTTGATGAGACTTCAGTATTGAAGTCTACCGTCGCTCAGTAGGTGGAGAGGACGAAGACCAAGAAAGTATCGCAGTGGGTGGAGGTTGATGCTACTCCACCATCTCCAGTTAGTTCGGTATTAGTGAGGACTACACCAGATATGACACCGGATAGAGATCATGTAGCCAGTTTTGATGTTGAACAAGTTGACGACATTAATGAGAATGTCAAATTATTTGTAGCAATTGGAACCAAGATAAAACCATAAAAGTGGGTGAAGAAGCATAAATCTCAAGTTTGTAACCGCGATAAACTCAAGTTGAAGGCCGTTGTTTTCCATGACAGTAGTGAAGAGGTTCATATGACTCAGCCGGTCGGTTCGTTGCTGAAAATTCAGTCATAAGTGATTGAGCTTGATGGAGCTCATTCCAATGAACTACGATTGGCTTGATTCTTTGGGTAAGGTACATAGGCAGCCGTAAAGGCGCAGCCATTTGGTGTGCAACCCGTATGAAGCTGTTTGGGTTCTCGAGAAGCTGATTGAGACTTCACATAGAGGTGAAGAGTTGGACTTCACGTAGAGGTGAAGAGTTTGACTTCACATAGAGGTGAAGTATTGTGATCTCGATGAACAGTTGATCTTCTGGTGAGAAGATAGTTAAGCTTGCATAAGGGGGTGTGCATCCAGTTTGTTGAAGCCGATAATGGTGTTTGGTGTGCTCTACTCAGATTTGGTTAGACCGTCTCGAAGACATATAGACTGGAGAGAGCCAGTCAGTTGGAGAGTCAGTGCTGGCTCATGATGGGTTCTTCTTGAGGTCATTTGGAATAGAATTCCATCAAGTTTCTGAGTGGTCATGCTGAGTGGGAGACATATTCGTTGGTTGGCTCGTATGGTATTTCTTATCGGTGGAGTGATGGGAAGGCATGTATGGTGCATTCTGTTTGGATAGCTGAGCTGAAGTTGGAAGCTTACAATTGATATTGGAATTTGGTGAGAGTTGCAGGTGGCAATGACAAACTCAATTTGGAATCCGATGAGACCAGTAAAAATCAATTGTACGTGTACTGGCGATTCATTTAAAGGAACAAGTTTTGTCTGTTGGCCAAATTGAGATCGTGTGTCGATTTCGCCGAGATCATGTGTCGATTTCATTTGGAGCGCTCAAGCTGAGATCGCGTGTTTATTTCGTCGAGATCGTGTGTCAATTTTACCAGTGTTCATTGGAGTTCGGCTTAGATTTAAAAAATCTTAACCGAGATAGAGAATTGTATAGAGATAGGAGATAAAGGAGATAAAGGAAGATAGCACAGAGATCGAAAGTCAAAGGGAGTGAGAACGGCATTGAAACAGGCCTGGACAGGGCCCAGTCGACCGCCCGGTCACCGACTGACATGAGCCAGCTCTCGGTTGGTCCCGATCGCCGAGGATAAGGGTCGGTCGACCGCCGGTCGACCGACAGACGCGTTTTGTCTCCTTCTAGATCCGTACTCCTTTTCTGTTTTGGGGTCAAATCCAATCAGGGTTTCCTAAATCCCTGAGACTCTGTAGCTATAAATAAGGGCTAGAACCCTTATGTATTGTATCACTGGAAACCCCTGAAATCCCTGGAAAGTATCCCTTTGTATTGGCTTGTATTGATTGTTGAATCAATAAAATCTCTCTCTCTCTTATCCTGAGGACGTAGGCAAATTACCGAACCTCGTTAAATACTATATTGATTTGCTTTCTCTATTGTTTCTCTGTTCTTATCGAGTTGGGTACATCTCCAGCTGCATTTATCTCTGATTGGTGGATCCCTCATCGGTTGTTACCCCGCGCAACATGGATAAGATGTCGGGTTTTAAGGGGAGAAATTTTAAATTTTTTTTGTCCTCTTATAATATTATAAGAGAGTCAATCTCACGTGTTAATGCAAGATTGACCCTCTTATGATATGTGTGGCTCACACACATGAGCCGAACCCCAAAAGAAGGCAAGTCCGGCCCCCGCATCATCAAAAATATAATATAAGTTTGAGGTCTTATTTTATTCTTATTTTATTTTGAGCCAAGGTCGAGATTGGGATTACCATAGCCTACCCTGCCTCAGCCCAAATATTGGTATTTAGAGAGGCTCATTTCAAGTCTTGCTTACAAACCTAAATCCCATATTTAATATTCAAGTTCCTCGATTATTATTATTACCATATACCATTCAAGTTTCAAAAAATTAGGATAAAAAATCTTAATCCTAGAAAAAGTCTGTAGTTGAGTCAGCAATGGAAAAGTTTAATATTTTTGTTTCTTTCTTAAAATTCTAAATAGTCGGCCCCGTAACTATTTTGAAGGTCTGAGGCTGGTGCAAAGGCTTTGTGTTGGCTGAATTACCAAAATATTTACCACCCTATCTTACGAGTATACCTCACAAAGACATGGGCATCACCAGAAACATAAGCTCACTATCAGTGCTCCCTTCCTTATTGACACCTAACATTTAAGATTAAAGTTCTAAAATAACATGAACTATCAACCGTTTTTAAAAAAGATACTATGAATTTTGAAAATGCAAGACACTCCCATGATCTATTCCTCAAATTTTCAAGAAACTACCATCTGTGAGCTCCGCATTTAGATTATGAGGATTTTTAATTTCCAAAATATCCTTATTTTCTCTCAGTTTTCACATTTATTTTTAAAAAACACCCTCTCTGCCTCTCCCTTCCTCACCTCCTCCCGTCGCCCTCCGCCTCCACCTCCGAGGATACAGCATCCTTCTTCGGCATCTCATCGAAGATTTTCCTCACCCTCTATCCAAAGGAAACCCATCCTTTAAAGATACAAAGTTACGGGATTCAGGCTATTCATCAAACAACACACCGACGAAGAGATTCTCCAAGTTTGTGGTCTCTCAGCGTAGCGCATGACTTGAAAACAGCAGGGAACGGGTTGTGGTCCTGGGTCAGACTGGATGCTCGCATTGCAGACGAAGAGTGAGTTTGATGGTTAAAGGACGTGTGAGGAAGAGCAGCGCATGATGGTCTTGTAGGAGAGAGGAGTAGGGGAATCGAGGGAGGAGAATGCGAGCTAGGCCTCATGGGGCGTGGCCGAGAGAGGAGTAGATGATGATGATGATGGAGGAGGAAGAAGGGTGTGAGGATTTGATGACATGGGTATGGAGCTGCTGAGCTTGGGACCTTGATTTGATGATTGAAAATGGTGATGGATTTTGGATGAGAGATTTGAGAGGTGATGAAGCAGTTGAAGGTTGCAGAACTATGCTCTTGTGGATTTTGAGAACGAGAAAGACTTTCTCCCGCTGGCTGCCTCCGCCTCCCCCGCCTCTTACCCCCTCTACCTGCCACCCCCTTTTCTATTTGTTTTCTTTCTCCTGTATGTTGTAGGGAGGGGTAATTTTCTTTTCTCTGTTAACGACCATGTGGTCGTTTATTGAAAATGTCAAAATTTATGGTAGTGTCTTGCATTTTTCAAAGTTCGTAATATTTTTTTTTTTAAAACGACTAAAAGTTTATGAAATTTTAACGAAGTTTAGCCTAACATTTTATGGTTTCCAGTTATGAGCCCCCATCAGTCCACGAAGGAAAATAATCATGATTCTAAGTTAATTCTCACTTGGAATTCAAATCACGCTAACACCGCTAATAGTCTCTTACATTAATCAATGATCTTAATTGTCTTTTTTACTTTACATTCTTACAAATATAGAATTTTAAAACACCAATAATATGTGTACTAGCTGTTCTTTAAATTCTTTTAAGATTCGCAAGCTTAATTAAAATTGATTAATCTTTCATTTAATAAACTTGATATAAATGGTTTGAAATAATTTTAATCTTTTTCCATTTTAACTTATTCCAAAATTCCTCCAACGCTCTTGCTTCTATGATCAAATTATAAAATATTACATTACATTTTTTATGAGAGTAATATTACATATATCAATATATAAATAAACTTACATAGCTATAGTTTGTTGGGAAATATAAAGAATTAAATGTAAATCTTTGAGTTGAATTACAGAGAGATACGTTGATAGAATCAATTGGATAATGGTTGGAGTGTGTTCTCTTTCCATTGGGGGTGAACGTGGTATATTCACATATTCAATTCCGGCTTCGAATGAATAAGATATTCAAGTCTAAAATTTGCCTAATTTAAAAGCCAAATGGGACTAAAGGTAGCTAAAAGTATTTAATCCCACATTGGACATGAGATGAAAGTTTGAAGTGTTTAAATAGAGAAAAATAGGAACAAAGGGTGTGCCCTTTGGGTACTTGAAGTTTTCGCGCGCGATTAGGGGGAAACCGTGCGCGCACGCGCCGGAGCCAGAGCCTCTTAAGGAGATTCGCTTTAAGCGTACCTCGCTCTGTATAAGTAAATTAATATCTTCATACAGGGGTTTTATACTGATATACAGTATATAAAGACTGACTTATAACCTAACCAGTCTAATTGGTGTTTAACCAATTAAGAAACGTTCTATTGAACGGAAAACCTCCCACTCTTATAACCTAACCAGTCTAATTGGTGTTTAACCAATTAAGAAACTTTCTATTGAACGGAAAACCTCCCACCTGATATTCACCGACCTGGTCAATTAGATCGGTGACATTGATTAGTTATCAGATTGATTCCTAGAACTAACAATCTTAAGACAATTATATTGAAGTTACTTATTTCTGTTCTGATTGAAATTTACAGATTCAAATTTTGATGCCTTCTCTACTTCCTAACCCGAAGCCGGAGAAGCCAGAAAAATTTGATTGCATAGAATTCAAGAGGTAGCAACAGAAGATATTTTTCTACTTGATCACTCTGCATTTGGCCAAATTCCTATAAGAGGATCCACCAGAACTCGGAACTGATCGGAACTCAGTCCTTGCAGTCGATGCATGGACACAAGGTGACTTCCTTTGTCGAAATATATTTTAAATAGACTGGATGACTCTCTTTACAATATCTACAGTCCAATCATAACGACAAAGAAGTTATGGGTCAGTCTTGATAAGAAGTACAAGACTGAGGATGCCGATACCAAGAAGTTCGTCGTAGGACAATTTTTGGAGTACAAGATGGTGGATAACAAGACTGTGATTAATCAGGTGCAAGAGTTTCAACTTATCTTGCACGAGTGTTGGGTACATCTCCAGCTGCATCTATCTCTGATTGGTGGATCTCTCATCGATTGTTGCCCCGCGCGCAATATGGATAAGTTGTTAGATTTTAAGGGGACAAATTTTAAATTTTTTTGTCCACTTATAATATTATAAGAGGGTCAATCTTATGTGTTAATGCAAGATTGACCCTCTTATAATATGTGTGGCTCACAGACATGAGCCGAACCCCAAAAGAAGGCAAGTCCGGCTCCCGCATCATCGAAAATATAATATAAGTTTGAGGTCTTATTTTATTCTTATTTTACTTTGAGCCAAGGTCGGGACTGGGATTACCATAGCCTGCCCTGCCTCAGCCCAAACATCGGTATTTAGGGAGGTTCATTTCAAGTCTTGCTTACAAACCTAAATCCCATATCTAATATAAAAGTTTCTCAATTATTATTATTACCATATACCATTCAAGTTTCAAAAATTAGGATAAAATCTTAATCCTAGAAAAAGTCTGTAGTTGAGTCAGTAATGGAAAAGTTTAAGATTTTCCTTTTTTCTTAAAATTTTAAATAGTCGGCCCCACAAGACTATTTTGAAGGTCTAAGGCTGGTGCAAAGGCTTGGTGTTGGCTGCATTACTAAAATATTTATCATCCCTATCTTACAAGTATACCTCGCAAAGACATAGGCATCACCAGAAACATGAGCTCACTATGAGTGCTCCCCTCCTTGTTGACACCTAACATTTAAGATTAAAGGTAAAATTATTCTAAAAATATTTTTCTAAAACCTATATAAAGGGTCATTGGGATTGAATATTTCATAACAATAAATTCTATTGAAAGTCTAGTTTTTGCTTTCAAAGAGAAAAAATTTCAAGTTTTCTTTTGTGCTCTTAATTTCAAAGTTTTAATTGAGTTTTTCTACTCTTAAAATCTCTCTTTTGTGATTTTCACTCTCACTTACGTCCTTAAGTTTCAAGTTTACATTTTACTCTATAGATTTTTTTTGTAAGAAAGTTGCAAAGAGAGTGTTTGTGATCTCTTGATCACCCAGAGCTTGTTATCTCAATTGGCTTTGTGCTGCCTTTGGTGTAGAGGATTGAGTTGAGAAGTTGTGTACTCTGAGTGGTTGTAATTCCTTATTATAAGGTCTCTTTGTGGAGGATCCTATAGTGGTTAGTGAAATCCTTCACGGTGGTGAAGGAGGGGACGTAGAGCGGTGGCCCGAACCTCGGAACAAATTCTTTTATTTGCGATTGCTTTATTGTATCTATTTACTTGTTTATCATTCATTTTTTTTTGTCGATCAATATTCATCTCAACAAGATAGCAATTGAGCACCTCAACTTTTATCTGGAGGAATCACGAGGAGAAGTTTAGAGCCCTTCACGTGGAATCCGGCTTCAAGTCTTGTTTTGAGTGATCGGTTGTATTATTTCATATTAAATTTCTAGAATTTTCATTTGATAAGATATACACCTATTCACCCCCTCTAGGTGTTATTTCAACAATTTTATTTTGAAGGGTTTCATTTTTCTTTTTTATTTTTAAATACTTCTTTTTAAGGAAATCATAGTTATTGGACAACTCTTCAAAAGCTTCACCCAATTCATCCATTGTTAATTCACAATCGTAAAGTGAGGGTTCGGATGTTACCTTAGGTATGTTATCATTAGCCATGAAACACACATGCGCCGTATCCACTTCCTCATCAGTTTCACTCTCCGAGTCCCACATAGCCTCGAGAGCCTTCTTTTTGTAGGGCTTCTTGGAAGTTGAAGGTTTACTTTTTGTCTCTGACAATCCGCAATCATGTGGCCCGGCTTCCGGTAATTGAGCATATGATCTTCTTGTCTTCTTTCACTTGCCATCTTCTTCTATTGTTAAACTTGGTCTTGTTGTACATTTTCCTTACATTTTTCAATAGGAGGGAGAATTATTCATCATTCTCTTCTTCATCATCATCGTCGGAGATGGTGGGAGTGGATTTGAAAGTGATCACTATCTTTTATGGTGCCATCTCCTCCCTTGCCTTCCTCTTCTCCATTTCATGGGTCTTAAGATTTCTTATAAGAGCTCCATGTCTTCTTTGTTGTTTAGCTATTTTAATGTAGTAGCATTGACTTCCCATGAGGGTGAAAGTTCCCGAACGCTTTTCTTACTTTTTGATCATTGTCAATGGCATCACCTAAAGAAGTAAGAGCATTAGTTATTTTAGTAAATCTTGTTACCATGTCATCAATAGTGTCATTATCATGCAAGGTGAAATTTTCATATTGGAAACGTAAGAGATCAATTTTTGCTCTCTTAACTTGTGACATTCCTTCGTGTGTGACTACTAGGTGTGTCCAAATCTCGTAGACGGATTTGCAATGGATGACCCTAATAACATTATCGTTCAAAGCTTGAAGCAAAGCATGGTGTACCTTAGCATTTGTATCAAACTCCTTAGTGGCAATGTCGGACCAAGTGTCCTCATCACCAATGGGTACACTAAAGGGTTTTATTACCACTTTTGCAACCCGGCTTCTTAAAGATTGCAAAAATACGGTCATCTTAACCTTCCATATAGGAAAGTTAAGGCCGTCAAACTTGAGAGCGGTCTTAATATCTTCGGCCATTTACTAAAATGGATGAAGATGAAATTTTGAAAGAAGTCATTAGCAATTAGGATCTCTCTAAGATTGTTAAGCCAAAACTATAGACCAAGGCTCTGATACCAATTCATATATACCTTAGAGGGTGGTAAATAGGTGTTTTTCTAATCAAAAGCAATTTTAAAACTACTTATGATGAATTATGCAAACGGTCACTCAAAACAAGAATTGAAGCTGAATTCCCCGTGAATGGCTCTAGAACTTCTCCTCTTTGATTCTTCTAGATAATGAGTTGGGGTGCTCAATTGCCTCCTTGTTGAGATAAGTATAGACTGGTATTGAAAGTGATGGAATGAAAGCAATTATAAAATACAAGATGAACAATTACACAAGCATGAAAAATGAAAAACGATAGAGAGCAAGACACAAGCAATCGTAAAACAAGGGAATTTATTTCGAGGTTTGAGCCACCGCTCTACATCCCCGCCTTCACCACTATGAAGGATTTCACTATTCTCTAAGGGATCTTCCATAAAGGGGCCTTACACAAAGGAATTACAATTTGGTCTACATAAAGACCGGAGTACACAACTCCACCAACTCAACCCTCTACACAAAAGGTAGCACAAAGCCAATTGAGGATACAAAGCACTTAGTGATTTAACAAGATCACAAACACTCTCTCTTACAACTTCCTATAGAGTAGAATATGAAGTGTTGCTCAAGAAGTTAAGTGAGAGATGAAATTCAGTTAGAAAGAATAGAGGAGTTTTAAAGCCAATTGAAAATATCTTTGGAAAGAAAGAACTTGGAGATTGAAAGCTACAAAAACTTTCCTCTTTTGAAACAAACTTGAAAACTTATAAACTTGTGTGTTTTTCTTGTTTAAAACCAAAACCAATGACCCATATATATAGGAAATGAATAAATATCATTTATAAATCATATCAGGTCATTTGGGTTGTGTTAGAGACTTGGAAAGCAAAAATGCCTGTTGGAATCTACTAAATATAAAATAGATTCAGAAACTAACCGTTATGACCATCTGGCAGCTTGTCGCTCGACCGGCCGGTCGACTGATAGGTCATCCAGAAAAGAGTCGATGGCTCTGGTCGAACGGGTGGTCGTCGCTCGGCAGATAACCGAGAGTTAAGGTCTCTCAGTCGGTAGATCGATCGGCCGACCGCAAGGGTTAGCGATCGACCGATCGGTCGACCAACAACTTGCACAAACATGCACATCCCTTAGCCAAATGCCTGGTCGACCAGCGGTCGGCCGTTTTGCCTGAAATGATCACCGGTCGACTGTTCTGGCCTGAAATAGTTTTCTGTAAGGACTTTAAATTTCAAACAATTTTCAAAATATTTTGTATTGGTTTAAGGGTAATGTAGCAACATATAGATGATGAAATACATGTTCTAAACTTGTTATAAAATTTTGAAAAAATTATGAGACATGTATCAAAACTAAACATTCACATTACCAATACTATCAAAACTTGTATTTTTCAAAATCGTATATTTTGTGTATAACTTCTTGAGCATTACTACTGTATTTTACACTTTAACAAACTAATATCTTACAAGGCTCTAGGTGATTACAAGATCTTCAACCGGGCTTCTCCATTAGTGACATTAAGTGCTTTGAGTTTTAATCCCGTATTTGAATCTTCTTGAGTCTTCAACACCTTCCTTTAGAGAAAGAAAACTCCTTGAATCATTAAAACTCTGAAATATACTTAAACACTTGAACTTGATTAGTACAAATAATCACATATGTTTTTTTATCATCAAAATCATACAACCGGGTGATTGTAACCTTGGCCAACGTTTAGTCAATATGAAATAAAGAACTATATGGATGAAATCTAACATACATGAAACCATTTAAAACTTCTTTTGATTCTATCTATTCTTGAAAATCATATATATTCTTGAAATTTCAAAACGGTTAAACCGGAACCAAAAACTATTTTAACTTGTGTGTGTACTTGAGCATATCAACACTAGTCTATCCTTACACAAGATCTAAACAAAAACTAATTAAAACAAACCGAGGTCTTCTTGTTGATCTTCATCTCCAAGATGACTCGATCCAAAGTCGATCCAAATGAGCTTGACTCCTTCTGAGTGCTAGATGTGATCTTATTGCGCGAGCTCTTGAATCATCATGTGTTAGCTCCAAAACTCGACTTTGAATCCTTTGTTGAAGCTAATCACCTACTAATATTTTGATCAATATCTGAAACTTATTAAACACAAGATCATTAGTAAACTAAGCTTCATAAGTTATCATCATCAAAACTAAGGTGAAAGGCCTCTGGGCTAACAATCTCTCACTTTTTGATGATGACAAAACTTATGAGGTTATATATGCATTCATTAAGGATAGGCTTCTTAGAAGCTCCCCTTTAACCTATGCATAATCAATAAACAATATAGCTCAAGATACCAAATAAAAACAATATATATATATATATATATATATATATGAAATTACACCTAGAGGGGGTGAATAGGTGTATTGCTAATCAATTAAAAATTCAATGCAATATAAAATGAGATGATACAACCGATCACTCAAAATATGACTTGAAGTCGAATTCCCCGTGAAGGGCTCTGAACTTCTCCTCGTGATTCCTCTAGATAAGAGTTGAGGGGCTTAATTGCTATCTTGTTGTGATGAGTATAGATCGACAATAATGAATGAATAAAAGCAAAAGTAATGACAAGAAAGCCATCACAAACTAGAAGATTTGTTTCGAGGTTCGAGCCACTTCTCTACGTCCCCGCCTTCACCACCGTGAAGGATTTCCCAATCCACTATAGGATCTTTCACCAGGGACCTTATACCAAGGAATTACAATCACTCGGAGTACACAACTCCCCAATACACTCCTTAAATTCAGAGATAGCGTAACGACAATGGAACAATCTGTAACCCCCTGATCCCCGGTGTACGTATTACCGTATCGGTACGCGATACGATGTATAAAATTGACTTGACCTCCGTGGTTTTCCAATTGAGTTGATTTCAGTTTCAAAAATCATTTTCTAATATTTGAGATTTTTCAGGATTTTCTGGAATTTTTCTGGATTATTTTGAAAATCTCTCGTAGTCGGTGTCGACCGATACCGATAACCGACCTTCCGATTTTTATTTCATAAATGGAGTTGTATTTTGAGAATCGGCTTTCACCGTAGGCCTTAGAATCACTTGATCTACGTTTGGGTATTTTTGGGAATTTTTCTGAATTTATCGAAAATCCGGCCAAACCGGTGTCGCCCGTATCGGTGAGACACTCCGGGATTTTTAATTTGCAAACCGGATTGAGTTTCGACAAACTGTCTTCATATTATGTCTCAGGATAATATTCTTTATTTTCTTTAATTTTTAGGCCCCGTTCGGAGCTGGTCGAATTTTAGGCCAATATAAAAATCATAAATTATTATTTTTTTAATCCTTTCCTTTTTCCTTTCTTTTCTCTTCCCTTCTTTCTTTCTCTGGCTTTCTCTGGAAGCGACCGCCACAGCCATCTTCCACCGACCTTCCCCCTTTTTTTTAAATCCCCTTCTATTCTCTCTTTCCCTCTCTCCAAACACTCTCTCTCTCTACTCCCTCTCTCTCTCTTCTCTCTCTCTCTTTCCCCTTATTTTCTTTCTTTTTTTTCTCTCTGTCTCTCCCTCTCTGTACGCGCCGCCGGCGGGCCCAGCGCACCGCCGGCCGTCCCCTGCGGCCGCGGCCGGTCGCCGCCGGCCGCAGTCGGCCGCCGTGGCCGCGCGCAAGGCACAGGGCAGTGCCCTGTGCACTCCCCTGTTTCTTCCCCCACTCCTCTTTCTCTCTCTCCCTCTCTCACTTTCCCTCTTCCTCCTCTCTCTCTCACTCACCTCTTTCTCTCTCTCGGAGCCGTCGCCGGCGGCCAGGACTGCCGCCGGCGGCCACCTCTCGCCGCCGGCCAGCTGGGCTGGCCGGCTGGCTACTTGCGGGCAGCAGCAGCTGCTGCTGCTGTTTCTTTTAGGGGATTAGGTTCGGGTGTAAACCCGAACCCATTAACTCCCTTTTGGGTTGGGTAAACCCGTTAACCCAATAATTCCCCCTCAACCCGTTAACCCACTTACCCATTTCATTAAGTTACGGGTTTGGGTAGCAGATCCGGACCCGACCCGTTAACAATCCGAACCCGCTCCAGAACCCAGTACAGATAATTTTACAGAAAACCCCCTATTACATTTCAATATTTGCGTTTTATATTTTATTTACATATTTAACCCTGTTTGTTATGATTTAGTATTCGGGCGATATTTGGAGCATCCGGACTCCGATTCGGGCGATTCTGGATCCGTTGCGATCGTGGGAAAGAGAGCTACAGTCCTATAGCCATTTTGTGAGTGTTTTGCTTTTTATAAATTATATTTTACTGTGTTTGACCTATTAATTATTGATTATGAATAAAATCCGGTAACTATTAATTATTCACTGGTCATAATCGTACAGTCATTGAAATAGGCATGACCTAGATTATTTCTAGGTATACTGACACGCAGGTATACACTCTTATGACATACACTGTATCACAGTCACGTTACATGCATACTGATCCACAGATACACTATGACATTACACTGGTACTAGACATGCATACTAGACACCGTTACTATAAGGCACAGTCGACCACTGTTCCTACATATATTAGTGCTACACAGGCTTACGGCTACACAGATACTGTAGTTCACTGTACATGATAGTAGACCCTGACTACTGTTCTTACCTGTGCATGTTACACAGATACTATGACACGGCACACTTGTTATTTCGTAGGCTTAGCCCACCGATACGTAGCAGCAACATTTCACGAAAGACCGTTATGTCATGTATCGTTATCCTCGATATATGGATTCTCGGCATATTACTGCACGGACTACTGCATTTCATATTAGCATGATCATCATACACATTTATGTCATGCTTACATATTACAGTTACACATGCCTGTGTTGTTTCTATCTTCTTGTCATATGGATCACCATGCTTATTACATGTATTATTGTTCCATGTTCCCGTATTCATGTTATATGATTGTTACCTGTTACTGATATGGATAATCCTGTTACTGGACATGCGAACTGTTGATACGCGATATGTGGGAATCCCACATCTATTGTTCCCGTTTCCCGTATATTGTTCATGTTATCTTGTTCATGTTATATTGTTCCTGATTCCCGTGATATTGTTCTATGCTATCAACAGAGCTCAAGTCTAGGTATCATGTTACCCGTATCATGTACTGTATTTATTCTTATTCCATTGTATACATGACATATCAGATCATAAAGCTAACTGGGGTATGGGGGAGACTTGATGGTTGATTAGATCTTATCGGGTGATGTACTGGATCCATATTGTTTTCCCACTGCAGGGGACGGTAGTGCTACCTACCAATTGCTCCATGAGCTCATCTTACTTGATTCATGCTCCCCTCTTAGCAGAGGGCCCTGGTCTTAGAAGCCAGGGGCTTGTTTAAGGCCGTGATCCCGGGTATGCACGAGATACATCCACCCGATAAGAACTCCTCGACCATGAGTTTCCAATTAACATAATAAATCAGTATACACAATAGTGACGTCGGGAACACTTGTTATTTGGTTACTCTCTCGTTTGGATAATGGTACCCGTAGGCCATGTCCGGATGGGTTTGACTGGAGTGCGGGCTCCAGTATGAACTGCCAGTAGTATGAGACACTGGAAGAGAGTAATTAAAATATCAGGTGGTACTGATTGCTACTATTGTATAAATAACATGACTTGCCTGATACATATTTACTACTTGTTACTGTTCTTTTCCTGATACATGTTTACTATTGTATTGTTGTACTTATTATTGTACCTGATCATTTACCCGATATTATGTTACATGTATATTGTTACTTTGCCTGGTACATGTAACTTTCTTTTTGGTGGCATATTACACATGTTCTGCATTGCATCTATTCTGTTGTCTGTATACCTTGTAGACATCCTTACTGTATATGTATAACACAGTAGTGAGGTTATATTGTATATGCCCACTTGCATGTTCATATTGCATATGCCCACCTGCATGTTCACTTCGGTCACGTCACCACTAGCAAATTCATATCTATTACGTCACCACTAGACAATATTATTTATGATATAACCTGGACACGATTAGAGACATGACCCGATGGTTACATATTTATATTTGTCTACTGCTTATTACTGTTACCACATCATATCTTATATCTTATTATCGTGCTTGTATTATTATAGTATATTCCTGCCTTCTTCATTTTACCACTCACTAGGTTGCTTTCTGACGACCCTGGGTTTGCATGCCCAGATTGGATATCCGAGTTATCATAGCTTCAGAGAGTGCCTTGGAGTCACATGGGAGATTCCTCATCAGGACTATTCATAGGTATTTTAGTGCTTTATTTCTGTTATCTTATTTATCCCTATTTTCATATCTGTTATGATAACTAACCTCTTTCTGCAGGTATTCTTATACTTATTTCCTGCTGGACCCCTTGTCTATATGGAGGCTATGTCCTGTACTGAGGCTTAACGTACGCGTGAGTGTGTTTTCACCTCACGTAAGTACGTCGCCATAACGTCCCCGTACCTGCGGGAATTGGGCGTTACAGAGTGGTATCAGAGCCTAGGTTCACACCTGGTGTGGGAAACCACCTGGGTCAATCCTCGAGCTCTTACCAACAGTACAACCAGGTTCAGATTAACTGATCTGTATCTGAATTTGTGGATTCCAGCAACGAGTACAAGAATACCATGACCTTGACGATTCACTCCTTGACTCACTTATATTCCTGCCTTCCTTCCAGTTGTCAACCAGAACAGCCGATTTCCTTCTCACTTTCCTTGCATCGTCTTGTTTCCCATCCGTTCGGATTAGTTCACTACCATACTTCTCCATCCCGGATTCCTTCTAGATAGCAGAGTGCGCAGCGGAAGTGTCGCGGACCCGTCACCTTTAGACTTTGGGGTTGGAAATCTTGTTCTCACACCTGAATACAAATTGCGAGGGAGCAATTTTTGTAAGGTGGGGAGAATGTAACCCCCTGATCCTCGGTGTACGTATTACCGTATCGGTACGCGATACGACGTATAAAATTGATTTGACCTCCGTGGTATTTCGATTGAGCTGATTTCAGTTTCAAAAATCATTTTCTAATATTTGAGATTTTTCAGGATTTTCTGGAATTTTTAGGCCCCGTTCGGAGCTGGTCGAATTTTAGGCCAATATAAAATCATAAATTATTATTTGTTTAATCCTTTTCTTTTTCCTTTCTTTTCTCTTCCCTTCTTTCTTTCTCTGGCTTTCTCTAGAAGCGACCGCCAACGCCATCTTCCACCGACCTTACCCCTTTTTTTTAAATCCCCTTCTATTCTCTCTCTCCCTCTCTCCAAACACTCTCTCTCTCTCTACTCCCTCTCTCTCTCTCTCCTCTCTCTCTCTCTCTTTCCCCTTATTTTCTTTCTTTTTTTTCTCTCTGTCTCTCCCTCTCTGTACGCGCCACCGGTGGGCCTAGCGCACCGCCGGCCGTCCCCTGCGGCCGCGGCCGGTCGCCGCCGGCAGCAGTCAGCCGTCGTGGCCGCGCGCAAGGCACAGGGCAGTGCCCTGTGCACTCCCCTGTTTCTTCCCCCACTCCTCTTTCTCTCTCTCCCTCTCTCACTTTCCCTCTTCCTCCTCTCTCTCTCTCTCACTCACCTCTTTCTCTCTCTCGGAGCCGTCGCCGGCGGCCAGGACTGCCGCCGGCGGCCACCTCTCGCCGCCGGCCAGCTCGGCTGGCCGGCTGGCTACTTGCGGGCAGCAGCAGCTATGGCTGCTGCTGCTGTTTCTTTAAGGGGATTGGGTTCGGGTGTAAACCCAAACCCATTAACTCCCTTTTGGGTTGGGTAAACACATTAACCCAATAATTCCCCCTCAACCCGTTAACTCACTTACCCATTTCATTAAGTTACGGGTTTGGGTAGCAGATCCGGATCCGACCTGTTAACAATCTGAACCCGCTCCAGAACCCAGTACAGGTAATTTTACAGAAAACCCCTTATTACATTTCAATATTTGCGTTTTATATTTTATTTACATATTTAACCCTGTTTGTTATGATTTAGTATTCGGACGATATTTGGAGCATCCGGACTCCGATTCGGGCGATTCTGAATCCGTTGCGATCGTGGGAAAGAGAGCTACAGTCCTATAGCTAGTTTGTGAGTGTTTTTCTTTTTATAAATTATATTTTACTGTTTTGACCTATTAATTATTGTTTATGAATAAAATCCGGTAACTATTAATTATTCACTGGTCATAATCGTACAGTCATTGAAATAGGCATGACCTAGAATATTGCTAGGTATACTGACACGCAGGTATACACTCTTATGACATACACTGTATCACAGTCACGTTACATGCATACTGATCCACAGATACACTATGACATTACACTGTACTAGACATGCATGCTAGACACCGTTACTATAAGGCACAGTCGACCACTGTTCCTACATATATTAGTGCTACACAAGCTTACGGCTACACAGATACTGTAGTTCACTGTACAAGATAGTAGACCCTGACTATTGTTCTTACCTGTGCATGTTACACAGATACTATGACACGGCACACTTGTTATTTCGTAGGCATAGCCCACCGATACGTAGCAGCAACATTTCACGAAAGACCATTATGTCATGTATCGATATCCTCGATATATGGATTCTCGGCATATTACTGCACGGACTACTGCATTTCATATTAGCATGATCATCATACACATTTATGTCATGCTTACATATTACAGTTACACATGCCTGTGTTGTTTCTATCTTCTTGTCATATGGATTACCATGCTTATTACATGTATTATTGTTCCATGTTCCCGTATTCATGTTATATGATTGTTACCTGTTACTGATATAGATAATCCTGTTACTGGACATGCGAGCTGTTAATACGCGATATGTGGGAATCCCACATCTATTGTTCCCGTTTCCCGGTATATTGTTCATGTTATCTTGTTCATGTCATATTGTTCCTGATTCCCGTGATATTGTTCTACGCTATCAACAGAGCTCAAGTCCAGTTATCATGTTACCCGTATCATGTACTGTATTTATTCTTATTCCATTGTATACATGACATATCAGATCATAAAGCTAACTGGGGTATGGGGGAGACTTGATGGTTGATTAGATCTTATCGGGTGATGTACTGGATCCATATTGTTTTCCCACTGCAGGGGACAGTAGTGCTACCTACCAATTGCTCCATGAGCTCTTCTTACTTGATTCATGCTCCCCTCTTAGCGGAGGGCCCTGGTCTTAGCAGCCAGGGGCTTGTTTAAGGCCGTGATCCCGGGTATGCACGGGATACATCCACCCGATAAGAACTCCTCGACCATGAGTTTCCAATTAACATAATAAAATCAGTATACACAATAGTGACGTCGGGAACACTTGTTATTTGGTTACTCTCTCGTTTGGATAATGGTACCCGTAGGCCATGTCCGGATGGGTTTGACTGGAGTGCGGGCTCCAGTATGAACTGCCAGTGGTATGGGACACTGGAAGAGAGTAATTAAAATACCAGGTGGTACTGATTGCTACTATTGTATAAATAACATGACTTGCCTGATACATATTTACTACTTGTTACTGTTCTTTTCCTGATACATGTTTACTATTGTATTGTTGTACTTATTATTGTACCTGATCATTTACCCGATATTATGTTACATGTATATTGTTACTTTGCCTGGTACATGTAACTTTCTTTTTGGTGGCATATTACACATGTTCTGCATTGCATCTATTCTGTTGTCTGTATACCTTGTAGACATCCTTACTGTATATGTATAACATAATAGTGAGGTTATATTGTATATGCCCACTTGCATGTTCATATTGCATATGCCCACCTGCATGTTCACTTCGGTCACGTCACCACTAGCAAATTCATATCTATTACGTCACTACTAGACAATATTATTTATGATATAACCTGGACACGATTAAAGACATGACCCGATGATTACATATTTATATTTGTCTACTGCTTATTACTGTTACCACATCATATCTTATATCTTCTTATCGTGCTTGTATTATTATAGTATATTCCTGCCTTCTTCATTTTACCACTCACTAGGTCGCTTTCTGACGACCCTGGGTTTGCATGCCCAGATTGGAGATCCGAGTTACCATAGCTTCAGAGAGTACCTTGGAGTCACATGGGAGATTCCTCATCAGGACTATTCATAGGTATTTTAGTGCTTTATTTCTGTTATCTTATTTATGAAAAACACCTAGAGGGGGGGTGAATAGGTGTTAGTACTAATCTAAAACTAAATGCAAAACTAAGTGCGCTAAAAACGGAAGCTAATGCAAATTATGCACAAACTAATACAATACAACAAGTGTAGCCGAATTCCCCTTGCGAGGCTCTGGACTAACTCCCCTTGATTCCCCTTGAAATGGGTTGAGGCGCTATGTGAAGCTCTTATTGGATGAGTATAAGTTAGGCGCACACACACAAGCAATCCAAGCAATGTGCACACACAATCAAGCCAAGCAATCAAGGATATAGCAATATGAATCATGCAATGGCAACACAAGCAATGTATATAATATGCTATGGCAATAAGAATGATGCTATGCACAAATATAAAGTGAGAGAGAGTTAGAGAGACAATGGATCAATCGCAAAGACCAAGATATGTTTCGAGGTTCGAGCACCTTGCTCTACATCCCCGCCTACACCACCGTGTAGGATTTCCAATCCACTATCTCCCACCGAGGGAACCTCTACCGAAGAGGATTTGTTACAACACTAGGAGTACCAAACTCCTCTCTCAAACAACAACCTCCACCGAGGCCAACAACCAACCAACAACCACCTCTACCGAAGAGGCTCACAACCAACACAATCACCTCTACCTAAGAGGGATCCAAACCAATACCACTCCGATCACCTCTACCGAAGAGGGATTCACAAAAGTAAGGAGGGTTTACAAGAAGTGGTTACAAAGACCACAAACACAATCTTTCTTTCTTTTCTCTTTTCTTTTTCCACAAAAACAAGATCCTAATAGATTAGGATAGGTGATAGCTCAAGTGTGGAAACAAGGTGTTTTGGAAACCAGCAACAAAGAAAATCTACTTGGAAAATCACTTGTAAATGATAGAAAACGAAAAACAAAACAATCTCCCAAAACTCTAGCTTTCTTTGATTTTCCAAAACCCAAAAACAAATAAGATGAAATCTTTTTGACTTAAAAACTCTTTTAAAACTCTTTTAAACACTAGAGAAAGTCTGAAATTTTTCTCCTTGAAAACCTTAGCCAAAATCCCAAAGAGATGGGATTTATATAGGCCAAAACAGAAACTAGCCGTTAGAGCTGAGCTGGCAGCTCTGACAGGCAACAGTCGACCGGCCGGTCGACCGTCCAACGGTCATATTTTGACCCGTTGGAGCTACCGGTCGACCGCCCGGTCGACCCAAACTAACAGAGAGCAGAACTCTCTGCAGCGGTCGACCGTCCGGTTGACCGGACGACTGTGCTGCAGACGTGCACAAGTCTGTGCACGTCGGTCGACCGGTGCGGTCGACCGTCCCTTGGTGCGGTCGACCGTCCCGGTCGACCGACCAGCCTGTCAGCACAAAAAATAAGATCAGAAAATTTGGGAAAAATATTTTATAAAAATCTTTTATCTTTTTCTGAAAATTCTATAAAACTTGTTTTAACATTTTATATTGAAACATAAACATGTGATAAAAATTTTCAAGACATATATCAATCATATCAATTCATTTTTGTGTCTTGCCAATTTTATCAAAAACCAAAACTTGTATTTTTATCAAACTTGATTTTTCAATAGGAAATCTGATTTTCCTAAAACTTTATAGAAATATAAAAACATGATATTTGAACATTATTAAGCATGATGCATATGGACATAGGTCCAATATACATTCACAAAATATATCACAGTTTTTGTTCTTTAATTTCAGAAATATGTTTTATACCAAAACATAAAACTACATGAATAGGTACGTCAAACTAAGTTTGTATAAGTCATATAAGCATGTATGTATATAGAGCACATCTAATATACATATAAAACATGTAAACTTGTTTTGATCAAACTATTCATGAAAACCAAAATCCAAATCATGAAATGTGTGTGTATGTGTACTTGAGCATATCAACTATACTAAGCTTTACAAATGGATCTAAAACACACTAAACTAAACTATGGATACCTAAGTCTTTGAGTCATCAAGAAGACTTGCTCCCAAACGCGATCCACCGAGTGCAAAGGTATGATCTTTAAGCTTTGGCACCGGAATCACCATGATAAGCTTCCAAACACCTTGTTGAAGCTAATCACCAACTAATATCTTGGTTAATGATCTGAAACTTAAACAATACAAGATTATTAGTAAACATAACTACATGAGTTAATCATCATCAAAACTAGGGTGGAAGGCCTTTGGGCCAACAATTTATCCATGTTTTCATATCTGTTATGATAACTAACCTCTTTCTGCAGGTATTCTTGTACTTATTTCCTGCTGGACCCCTTGTCTATATGGAGGCTATGTCCTGTACTGAGGCTTAACGTACGCGTGAGTGTGTTTTCACCTTATGTATGTACGTCGCCATAACGTCCCCGTACCTGCGGGAACGGGGCGCTACACAATCTCTGAGTGATCAAAAGACCACAGACTCTCTCTTGAAACTCCCTTACAAAACCCTATAGAATATGTTTGGACACATATATTGCATAAATATTATTACATTCCTACATATATTCTATAATGAATATTACAATAACTTGTCTTAATGTCCTAATTCATGCAGGGTATGATAGGGAGAAGATAATCCTGAAATTTATCCAAGTAAATTTAAAAGTTCAAAAGAAAGAGGATCGATTTAAATCCAAAGGTTCTAGAAGCTATCTTATTTGAAAACTAGATATATCAGATAAGATAATATTATCTAATTTCAAGAGAAAATGGATTGTTTGAAGACCCTATCTGTTTTGCTGAAGATAAGTGAATATCTTATCAATTCTAGAAGACAAACTAAAAATCAAAGAGGATAAATAGATAGAGAGAAGATCAACGGATGAGATTAAGCAATCTAGATTCGGGCATTCAGGCTGAATATAGTTTAGTATTTTAATCATAACTTTCGCTACCGAAACTCAAATCTAATGATTCAAAATGCTACAGAAAGAAGACGTAAAGGGCTACAATTTTTATGTTGATCACTCATTCCAATTCTATCATTTGATAAGTGATATTTAGCAATCAACATGCCAACAAGCTGCATATCAGAATTGAATTTTTGGATAAATCAAATCAAGTTTGGAGATAAGGGGAGAATTCAAATTCAGAAATATACAGCTCTTCCTATCTTCATACGCGTTCTATTCCTCTGATTTTCTCCTATAAATACCCTCATACCTCGAAGGCAGAAAAGGCACCATCTCAGAGAGAGAGCCTTAGTTTAGATTTTTCTTTTCTTCTTCAATGTAATTTTTATTTTTTATTTTCTTTTAGGTTAGAGAGAGTTACATGAGAAAAGAGAGGAAGAGTTATTGTAGAGTGACACTATTGTAATTTTTTCTTCAAGAAGCCTATATTGAAGGTGACAATCAATGGAGGTTTCTCACTTTTCTTCATTGTGCTCAATCTCGCCGAAACCTTTCTTTCCTTTATTCTTTTCTATTTGCTTTGATAAGTCTTTGTTATGATTCAACAGTAGTGGTAAGTACTCTTTTTATTTTCTTTTTCAGTTCATTAGTTTAGAGTTATAATTCTCTATTTTTAGTCTTTCTTTTTTCTTTTTATAAATAAAACAACAGTACCACAACCTCTTCTTCTACCATCTCCTTCTTAACTTAACATAATAATTTTATTTTTTTTATAAAATTGAGAAGATAAATATTAACTAGTTTCAATAAATTAAAAGAGAGAAACTTACACAACGCTTCACTGTCCCTCCCTGTGGATCATGACCCGTTAGCCCTAGGCTATACGGTAGAATTGAGGACCTAGCACTGTTCTAAATTTCTGTATTTTTTTGTGCAAGTTTGGCTCAATCAGAATAATAAAATCAGGAGAGAGATTTTGAGAACCAAAAACTTAAAGTAGATATTTGAAAATAAAAGCACAAACTGAAACTTGAAAGCTCTTTCTCTTGAAACCCAAAACTTGATTTTTCAAATAGAAATGTTGTTGTGACTAACTCAACCCTAATGACCCCTTTATACAGATTTTAGGAAGAGTAAACATAGTATAGTTTTACCAGGATAAAAGAGGAAGAAATTCACCCTCAAAATCAACTTTCCACGTTTTAAAATTAAACATGTTTTAAAAATTAATTAGAGAACACAGCTATTACTGCCAATCTGGCACACTGGCAGTCCACTGGCTGGTCGAACGACAAGTTCAAAAAATCCGACCGCTAGCCCTCGGTCGATTGGTCGGTCGACCGTAACAAATAAAGGCTAAACTGGTTACAGTCGGTCGACCGCAACCAGGGACCGGTCGACCGCCCGGTCGACCGGGAACGTGCACACCCCTAATTGCCAGAACTCCGGTCGACCGTTCTAGCCTGTAATAGGCACGGTCGACCACCTGGTCGACCGACCTCGGGCAAAACAGATTATTAAACTATTTTTGAAGATATATAAAATTTTAAAATATTTTTATTTGAATTTTAGAAGATAGAAAACATGCTTATCCATGAGATACAAGTTCTAAACATTGATAGATATATTTAGAAAAATATAGAACAAGTATAAAAATCAAACATGTTAAAATCATTCTTTTAAAAACATGCATTTTTGTGTGTGTATATTTTTGAGCTTCAAATGTATATTTTATGCTTTAATAAACTAAACTAAATACAAACCGAAGTCTTCATGTAGAACTCTTTCTCCAATCGACTCGATCCAAACACGATCCAATGAGTTAGACTCCAACCGAGTGCTAGATGCGATCTTGACGTGTGAGCTCTTGAATCTACACGTGATAGCTCCCAAAAACTCCTTTGTTGAAGCTAAGCATCTACTAAGATCCTGATACAAAATCTGAAACTATATAAACATAAGATCATTAGTATTATAATTACATGAGTTAATCATCATCAAAACTAGATCGATGGGCCTTTGGGCCAACGATCTCCCCCTTTTTGATGATGACAAAACTCATGGGTTATATATGCATGGATTAAAGTTAAGCTTCATAGAAGCTCCTCCTTAACTCATGCATAGCAATAAACAATAAAAATGTTTAATAAAGTGCATAAACTAAACAAACATATATGTATACACAAAGATATAAACATGCATATATAAACTCTTTAAATTTTTCTCCGCCTTTTTGTCAATTCATCAACAAAGGGGTGAAGAAAAATCAAATAATAAAGATGTATATGCGATATACATTCATGAAGAGGAGAGACGTTAAGTTAGCTCCCCCTGCATACATGCATTACATGAAGAAGGTATGACTAGACCCTAACTCACATAAAGCATAATATACAATGTATAAACGGAGATATTAAACTCCTCCTACGCACATGTATCACATAAAGAAGAGAGGTCAGACTCTACTATATGTGTAATACACTTCAACATGAATCTATATATAGAGGAGATGTTAAGCTCTCCTTGTATATAGGCAAAACATATCAACAAATTTTAAAACAAAATTTAGAAATTTCTTGAAGTCAACAAAATAAATTTTGATATCAATGAAATCTAATTGTAGTTGACAAAATAAAAGTTTGTACCACTTGAAAAAAAAATTTTAAGATACCAATAGTAGATTTTGATGCCAATTGAAGGTGAAACATGAATATTTTGATACCAATTAAAATCAATACTTAAACTTGTAAAGATACCAATTAACATTTGAAATAAAATCAAGCTTAACATAAATATAATTTGTACTTTAAGAATATAAAGATATTATAAAACAAACATAATCAAATCATATATATGTATGTATGAAAATGAAAATACCAATTGAAATTGATACTAATTGAAAGCATACATATATAAGAGACAAATATGTGTATACAAAAATAAAATTTCATGAAGATCACGTGTATAACTCATACCTACCACCCTACTCATGCACAAGCTTAAAAGATATTCAATAAGGGTATACAAGGTATAGTCACCCATCCAACCACCCTTAAATGGTAGGAGTTTTCAAAAATCATGATTTGAAAGTATTTTAGCATAATTTGAAAACTCTACTAATTGAAGAATAAAGACTAGTTTAAAGTTAATCTTGGAAAAAAATTAGTATTGAATTCTTCAAACATGAAAACAAGTCATATATCCCATGAAAACATGAAAATCACACGATTATCGACACTCAAATAGCAATAAAGTACATATATGCTCATGAAACAAAAAATAATGAGTAAACACCAAACATAGAGTGTAAGAGTCATGTAATCAACAAAATCATGAAAATAAGACATTGAAGCTCATATGAATTCTTTTTTATCAAAAGTAAGAAATCATCAAAACTAAATACACTTCAAGGCATATGTATGTTTTGTTGAAACTAAAAGTATACATATCCCAAACATAAATGAGTCCATGAAAAAAATTTGCATGAAAAGCAAGTAACTCTAGGATAAACATGTATATCCAATAGTTTTGACAAAATTAATACATACATGAAGATAAACACATCTATATGAAAATATGTACAAAAATAGAAAAAACAAGAAAAGATGCAATAATCATCAAAACTAGGTTATACAAGTACATTCAATGGGTACAAATGAGCAATAAAGTGTAAACATATGATAAACAAATGTGGCTCATTAGTTGTACAAGTATAAACACAAGATTTATAAAAGTAAACATGTAATCAAAATCATGAAGTGTAAAATCATAAACAAACATGATCATTAGGGTAAATGAACGTGTTTTAGACATAGAATATACAAAATAGCTAAACTATAGTGAGAATATAAAATTAATAGTTCATATAAATATGGGTGAATCTGAAATACTACATATGTATATCACAAGTCGAATAAACATTGCATTTAAACATCATGAAAAATCAAAACATACAAAAATCAATCAATGAGAGCATGTATACAAAATGGAAGTTAGAGATAGTTACCAAAACCAATAGGGTTAATCTCTAGGTCTCCAAATCATGGTGGCCCTCCTACCAAACATCCTTGAAGGTGATACATCCAATGTAGTATCCATTAAGCTCATACCCATTCACCATCAAGGCACCATTTCTCACGTCATGTGAGAGCCCACACCTACATCAAATGCAATAGGGGTGCATTTTGGTACCCATACCTTCTTGGGTCCATGAGGGTTAGCACCTTTCCTAACCCAAATATGATTACTAGAAGCATTTATACGATCAAAATAAAATTTAGCTAAGTGACCCTTTTGGTCACAATAAGTACATATATAAATTCTACCATACATGAATGCATGATGTGCATGATGAGCATGTGGTACATGAGTGTGGTTAGTGTGTGATTTAGAAGTGTGAACAAGTGTAGTATGAATTTTTCCTGAAAAATATGTAGCTTTATTAAACTCACATTCTTTAAAACACTTCCCAAATTGTTGATTTCAGTTTTTAAGATAGAAATTTCATTTTCATCAATTTTAGGAAACTTTGCTTAACATGAGATCTTGTATGCATCAAAGTCTTTTTGAGTTGATAAAAGAGTGAAAGACAAATCATCTTTTTTTTAAGAAAGAGTGATAATTTTATTTTGAAGAACTTTATTTTTCTTTTCATTTTTGTTGGCCCAAGGCCATTAGCCCAATATCCCGATGAATATTTTGATGATAACAAACCATATTTAGTTATGTATTTAACAATTTTGTTTAAAAGAATTTCAGGTTCAAAACTAGTTGATTTGACGGCTCCACTATCAAGACTCACAAGTTTGGACGTCGCCTAAAGATTTGCATTCCTAAGCTAGCACATTAGAAAGCTTCGGGAACAAGTTTTTGAAGAAAAGACCAAGTCAAGATCAAGACAATGAAAAAGTCCAAGATTTGTATTTTTACTTTTTCTTTTTAGACTTTTTGTCAAAACTAGATGTAAGAAGTAGATTTATAGGATTGTCACTCACACACACACTTTAGTTTGATTTATGGCTTCAAAAACAATTTCCATTTCCAACTTACTTTTATAGGTAACATGTTTGGAAATTTGTTTTTAGAAACTTTAAGTTTTTGAAAAAACCAATTTTTAGAAAAACAAGTTTTTATCAAGAGAAACTTTATCAAAATGTTTTAACATGTTAGGGTAGTGACATATGGTCATACTCCTATTTTTACAAGGTCCAAAACCCCAAACCACAAGACTAAAACCAAATGTCCCAAGTTCTGGTTTTCTGCAGTTCTGATTTTTCAGAACTGACAGGAGCCGGTCGACCGTCCGGGTCGACCGACGTGCACGCTGTGCGTGTGTGTACGTCGGCCGACCGCTCGGGTCGACCGGAGCACTTACAGTGCTCGCTGTTTGTTTGGGTCGACCGGGGCGGTCGACCGTGGTCCCCAACGGTCGGAAATATGACCGTTGGCGGTCGACCGGCCCGGTCGACCGGCAGCTGTCAGAATTTCTGACAGATTCCAACAGCTATATTTTTCTGATAGATTTTGTTGGGATCTCACCCCAACGAATCTCTCTTGCTGTTTTACCCAGTTTTTCAACCCCTATAAATAGTGGGTCACTTCTACATGATAAGACAATTATTCCTAAACATTTTACAAGAGATTTTCATAAGAATTTCAAGTCTTCATTTTAGAAAAGATTTTCAAAGCCAAAATTTCCATACACCCATTTGAAGCCTATACCTCTACTTCACTCTAGTGTTTGCACTACACAATCCCAAATTTCTACATCTACATATTGGTTATAGGATTGTGCAAGTGAGCTATTTGTGATCAAGTGTGATCATTTTCTTCTTGAGCGAAGTTGTAGAGGCATCGGCCTCAAGCGAGCTAGTGTGCTCCGGGTGGTGTTGCGGCATCACAAGAGATAGGACAAGTGTGTCCTTGTATTGGAGATCCGGTGGGATCAACAATAGTGGAAATCCTTCAAGTGTGAAGGCGGGACGTAGAGCGTGGCTCGAACCTCGGAAACATATACTTGTGTTTGCGTTTGCTCGAATTTTCTCTAAACTCAAACTCCTTTATTTCTTGCAATATTTATTGTGTTTATTATTGCTTGTCTTTGAATTTGAGCAATTTGTTAAGTAGAATTTTTAATTCCGCATTGTTGCCATATTTCATATAGCCATCACCTATTCACCCCCCCTCTAGGTGATTTCAATTGGTATCAGAGCCTAACCCTACAATTTGGTTTAACCACCTTAGGGAGATCCTTGCTATTTGGCTATATTAGTTGCATTTTTCATTTATTGTGCTTTATATTATTCATCCATGGCATCACTTGACTTTTCTAGTATCAAGTCCCACCAAAGTTTGATGGCTTGAACTTTCCCATATGGAAGGTCAAGATGACCTCTTCCTTAAGTCCCTAGGAGTTAGGGTTGCTAGGTCCATTACAAAAGAATTTATTGAACCCCTCAACGATGAGAGCTCATGGTCCGAGGACACCTCCAAGGATTATGAAGCTAATGCTAGAGCCCAATATGCATTAACCCAAGCCTTAAATGAGGATGACTTATCACGCATCATAAATTGCAAATCCGCATTTGAAGTTTGGAACATTCTTATTGTGACTCATGAGGGAACGTCACAAGTCAAAAGATCTAAGATTGACTTGCTACGTTCTCAATATGAGAATTTTTACATGTTTGATAATGAGAGCATTGATGACATGCTCACACGTTTCACCAAGATCACTAATGCATTATCTTCACTAGGTGACGCAATTGATAATGACCAAAAGATACGCAAAGTCATTAGAGCTCTTCCCAAGGCATGGGAAGTAAAAGCAACCACCCTCAAGAACTCAACGATAGGGAGGAGATGGACTTCTCCGGCTTCATCGGAAATCTCAAGACGCATGAGATGGAGATGAAGGTAAGAGAAGAAAGGGAGGCACCCAAGAAGAAAGCACTTGCCTTCAAAGCCACTCCAACCATCCATGAAGAGGATGATTCATCGGATGATTGCGATGAAGATTTTGCCATGCTCATCCGGAAGGTGGGCAAAATGTTCTACAAGAAAGGGAGGCAAAGCAACTTCCGAAGAGGGAGACCTCAAGGAAGATTTGAGAAGAAAAGAGAAGAACCCGGTCCTTACTTCTATTGCAAGAAGATCGGACATCTTATTGCCGATTGCCCCGCTCTCCAAGCCACAACCTCCAAGAATGGCCATAAGAAGAAGAAAGCAATGGTGGCCACGTGGGATGACACGGAGTCAGATTCCGAAGAGGAGAACGACGCCGCGCACATGTGTTTTATGGCACATGGAGACGATGCTTCGAAGGTAACTATTGACAACTCTTTAGATGAGGATGAGTTGACTATGGATGAGTTAGCTCAATTTTTTGAAGAATTACAACATAGGTATGAGATTTCTCAATCTCATAATAAGAAATTAAAAGGAAAAATGAGTCTTTAAAAGATAAAATTAACATCATTGAAAAAGAGAAAAATGATTTATCTTGTGCTTTTAAGAAAATAAAAATTGACTTTGAAAAATACAAACTAGCTTGTAAAGGGAAAACCCCCATTGCATCATGTAATAAAAATGATTTTGTGGAAATGCAAAAACGAGTTGATGTTTTAGATTCAACTCTTAAAAAGTGTGCTTTTGATCTAAATAAATTTGCATCTAGATTTCCTAAGGGAGTAACCCAAGGGAAAAACACTCACCATGCACATGCACGGAAACATGCACACACACATAAGCATGCATACATGTATGGTAGTGGTAGAATTTACATTTGCACGCATTGTGGCCGCAAAGGCCATTTAGAAAAGTTTTGTTTTGCTAAAAATAATGTGCATAATAAATATGTTTGGGTTCGTCCCGGTACTAATCCTAAAGGACCCAAAAAGATATGGGTACCAAGAGACCCACCAAATTTAGATGATGCAGGTGGATCTTCTTCCTCCAAGACTTAGGGGAGACGGTGCCCGGGTGGTGGATGCAACTAAGCTCAAAGAACACATCGCATTTGCATCGCTATCTTGGAGGCACCTATTTTGGAGATTGCCCTTGCTTGGTAACCTCTCCATTTAAAAGTTTTTAATTTTGGTGATATATATACACATGTGTAGAGTGTTAGTTACTTTTATGCTACATTGATATATGCTTGTGTAAACTTACATCTCTATCATATTTGTGTATATGCCATGTTTTTATCTTGTCTTTTATATCATATCCATTGTATGTCCACATGCCATGCCTAGACTAGCTTATTTATATATACACATTGTATTTTCAAAACTAAGAAATAAATTTTGTAAAATTTCATATTCAAGTAAATACCTTAGAGATGGCAATTGCGCACCTCAACTCATATCTAGAGGAATCAAGAGGATGAAGTTCAGAACCCGTCACCAGGTATTCGGCTTCAACATCTCTAAAACTTTGTTTTTGTATAAAAATTAAATAAAATGTTTTGTGTGAATATTTTTTTGGTTGATGTGATAACCTAAGAAGATTTAAAAACATTGTTGTATTCCTGCATGTTACATATATCCTACTTTATTTGTTAAGTATTTCCTTTTAAAATTTTTTTTTTTGGAGCTCAGTCTGTCCACAGTTTTTTGGGCAACGCCGCCGACCGGCCCTAACCCCGGTCGACCGCCAGTGCCTGAAAGAGAACAAATTTTTGCTCTCTGTTGCCGGTCGACCCGGACGGTCGACCGCTATGGATTACAGTGCTCTCGGGTTTTTCGGGTCGACCGGCCCGGTCGACCGTGCGTCGATTTCAGCCCCAAATCTGCTATTTATTTCACAATCTCTCTCACTTCTCTCACAACCCAACCGACGAGCCTTTCTTCCCTTTTCTCCAAAAATTTCCTACACTCAAAATCTTTCAAATTCCTTCAAAACCCACGTTGGAATCACTCCGTGTGGGTTAGACCTTCAGTCTCAGGGCTTCCTCACCAACAAATTTCAGGGATTTCAAGATCTAGGGTTAGGGTTTTTCTCAACTCAGGTAAAAATTCTTCTTTTGTTCAAATCTTTCTTTCTAGCCTTAAGAATCTAATTCCCTGTCAAAGATCTCTAGGTTTATTTTTGTTTAGATCAAGTCATATCCATCTACCCTAAAAATCAACTAAAAATCACTCTTTTCACCAAAAATGTCAAAGAGATCTAGGTCTGAGAAGGGAAAAAGCATAGTTCCCTCATCTTCCACCACTCCTACACCTAAAAGACCCTTTGTGAACGATCTTGCTGAAAATCGTTTCATACAACTTTCCAAAAAGTCTGTAATTTCGGGAAGATGCGTCATTTTAAAGGATTTTGAACACCTAGGCATCCCCCGTATCCTCAAAAGAAACTCCTTGAATCATTTTATGACTATTAGGGAACCTGTCTACACATCCCTTGTTCACTATTTCTATGCCAACTATGCTTTTGAGGGAGATCGTGTTAGATCACATGTTTTAGGGAGAGATATAGACATCCCTATATCACGATTTGCTGACTTGCTACATCTCTCCTCTGGAGGAGTGGATGTTTATACTTTTGATCTAAACGACTTTGAGTATTCGGACGGTGAGTCTGTGCTCACCGCTTCCACTTTGATCCATGGGGATGACAACCTGTTTAGACGGGAAAGGTGTTGTATTATGGAGTATAAATGAGCACAAATATATGTATTCAATTAAGGAGATAAGGTTTAGAAACAACCTCAAGTGCTTAGATCACTCCACAAATGTATGAAAGATGATTAATATACCCTTTCTTATCTCCGTTATAGCATAGGGCTATACCGAGTCGATTCTCAGGGAGAGCTTGCGATGGAAGCGTTACGGTTGGTAGTGAAGAAAAGAAAACGAAGATTCTTTTTTGCTTTAAAAGAATAAAGAATCAAATGAAAAAGAAATAAAAGAATGGGTGGAAATGTTCATGATGGAAAGTGTAAAGAAATCAAAATTAAGATTGGCTTTGGAATTACAACTAAAAGAAAGTAAAACTTTGAAAAGATTTAAGATTGAAGAAAACCATGACTAGCTAACCTTACTACCTTGCTAAAGACTTACTAAACTCCGTGATAGTGAATGCATGCCTCAAGTTGATTCATCGGCATAGATTTGTCTTGCGTGTTGGTCTAATTACTTTCCCACTTGGATGATGGGGGATCATTCTTAGACTTGTCTTGTAGCCTCATAGATGTCATTGGCCTACAAGATAGACTTTCAATAATGGAATCAAAAGAGCTACACTCAAGGGATGCTAAGGAAGAAGATACAACATTCATTAATGAAGTAAAGAAGTTGTACAACAAATAGCATATTGGTGATCCATCTCCATGTTCCATCAAGGCACTTATTCTAGACAAGGCTCTAAATGAGGCACACATGAATCATATGGAGAATTACAACAAGATACTTGCCAAGCATGAAAGTAACCCATCGGAGAAGAGAAGATCATACACTTTGCAGGATGAAATATAGCAATCACCCATGAGTTAGTAGTTAGCAAGGTTAGTGGTTAGCTAGTACATGTAGAAAAGTTAGCTACAAGCCATTACAAAAGAAAACAAAGCATGAATAAAATTGCAAGAAAATAAAGAAAGCAAGTAAAGAAAACAAGTACACTAGAAAATGCAAGAGTAGAGAGAAGAGAATGGATCAATCCTTGCTTCACAAGTTGTCACTCCTTGATGTACACAAGCTTTCTCTCTCTTACAAACTCTCTCTTTCAGAATTTCTAGGGAGGAAGAAGATCTAGAGAGCTACAAAAATCCTAGAGAAAAATAAAAATACAAAGCTTAATCCCTAATCTCTCTCTCTTCTCTGCTCAGTCTTTTCTTGCAGGTCCAAGTGCAGTATTTATAGGCCTCAGGAGAAGGATCCAGAACCCAGTTTGTTGGCGCAAAATCTAGGATCCAACAACCCAGATTTGGCCGCAGATTGGCGGGAAAGTCCCAGATTCTGCGGCTCAACTAACTCTGTTGGGTAACAACTTTCTGGTACAGGTTGGTTACGAGGTTGTTATCCACGTGGCCTTCTAGAATCTTGAGTTGTTACATAGAATTCTCTGGATCCTGGATTTAAACTTGGGCTTGGAGTTAATCTCTTTAATTATTGCTAATTAAAGTGATTATTGGGCTTTCTCTCATTTCAGTTGTGGACCTGTAAAAATATAGAGAAGATGAGTAAAAATCATATATTTATTTGCAATATGCATGGGAATGATATGGTAAAATATGCAAAATTGAGTTACAATCACACCCCCACACTTATTCTTTTGCTCGTCCCGAGCAAAACAAAGAAAAGAAAAGAAAACTATACTACCAATTTTATTACACCACTTTCGCAGGTGACGCGATTGCACTGAGCGTGTGCAACAGCCGTTAAACCTCTAGGTTACCCTAGAGGAGGAGTGTTGTCTCCTGAGGGTTTTCAGCGGATTACACCCACAAAATCCATAAAGAAAAAAGACAAATGTTAGTGTTTTGAAAATTCATTTTGAAAGAGAGACATGTTTTCGAACTTTTTTTGCAAAATATAAGTGATCTTAGGTCATAAGTCCACCTATAATCATTCTTTCTTAAACTTAGTCTCTATGCAAGATCTTGTCTTCAATTAAGGTAAGAATTCAAATTGGATTGAATACTTTATCTTTCATAAAACCTAGATAATATGCACACCGTGCTCAATGAAAATTTCTGGGATTTCAACTCCAACCATCAAGCCATTTATTTATGTGTGTGTGTATATATATATATATATATATATATATATATATATATATATATATATATATATATATATATATATATATATATATTTCTGTTTTTTTTCTTCTTTTTTCTTCCCTTAGTTTAGGCTTTCTAGTTTACCCTTGTAGCGAGCCTTTAACCGATGACTCCCAAACCAGACGGTCTTAGGGCACCAGATAAGAAAACATCCCTCGGTTTAAGGTCTCGAGTAAAAAAGGCCACAAAACTAAAGGGGATTATTTATTTCCTTTACCACCGTTAGGCGTGAATAATCATGCTTCTTGAGGCACATTTATCCAGCTTAATAGGTGATGTTTTATTTATATATATTTTTTTCTTTTTTTTATTTTTATGGCATTTTTGGTCTTTGTCTCCATCCCAAGAAATGTGTAAGTGTAAAGTGCATATTTTCTAAGGTAAAAATTCAAGATAAAAATATCTCACCAATTTTACTTACTTAGCCTATAATTTTAACAAGATCTATTATTTCAACTAGGTTTAAGATGTCATAATTAAGGCTTTCTTAATTCCTAAGATACATCTTAATTTTCTTAAAATAGATCAAAACTTTGTCTCTTATTTCAAAAAGTTTTTTTTTATTATTTTTTTTATTTCTAAAAAAAGAAAGTAAAATCTAAAAGAAATAGAAAATCTACTAAGAAAGGTAAAATCTAAAAAGAAAATGAAAATCCTAAAATAAAAAAAAAGGTCTAAAAAGAAATGAAAAAATCCTATGTTAGCATCTACCCCCCCATACCTATCTCATGCATTGTCCCCAATGTATGCAAGATGAAATGATGCACGAAATAGGTAAAGGATAAAACTACTCCCTCCGTCTCTTTGGACCAGAGTGTGGTTCTAGGTCCAGCCGACTGTGATCTCCTCAACCTGGCCTCAATGCCATCTAACCTGGAGGATTGCTCTTCCACCCTCTTCTCAGCCTTACTTGTCCTTAAAGATTTTCTTCATGCCCTTCCAGATGGAGGACATGAAAGCTCGTGACTCTGCTGGGGGCTCCTGCCTCCAAAACTCAGGTTCATCTTCTGCATCAAAACTCTCCTCTGAGGAGGACTCTACCGGTACATCCTCTGGCTGGACAGTAGGAGTCCAGACTGCATGCAAACAACTATTATACGAACTGGTAGGCCTCTCAGGTGCAACAAACACTCGGTCGAATGAATCAAATACATCAGCTGGTAGGAAAGTCCTACACAAACGTGTAATCAATATGGGATGGGAGTATTTGGCACCGCGTGTGCGTGAGGAATTTGCTAGAAGTGCGTGGAAGATGATTTTATTCAAACAAACCGTGTGTTGATGAGTCATTAAATCATGTATTATTTGTAACACAGGTCTGTTGAAGGATGATTGATGCTCAAGCCCTAAAATGTTACGTTGGATCCAACGTCCAACGCAATGAATATTTCTAAAGGTCGTACTGGCTTTGAGCCCACGATCCTGCTCAGTACAACGAGCCCCCATAACAGTCATATACTCAATCAAAGGGAGAGGCTCGCTGTGATGTGTGATGGTTGGGACATTAGTGACTGCCTCAAGAAGAGGAAGCGTGACAAGTAAGTCTCCTGTGGGCATGTGTACAGTAAACTGATATGCTTGTGAATCAATAGATGTTTGGTCAATGTGAGTGTAAAACATTGTCACCAATTCGGGACAATAGAATGCATCGGTCTCAGAGTTGTCATACACTAATGTATACCAGTTCCAAGCCCTAATTCTCTCTACAAACACATACCCATAACCATTTGTATCACTTAATATCCGCCCAAAGTCTTTCTCAACAAAAATTGGAGGTGCCATAATATGAATTTCAGATCAAAGCGATAAAAAAAAAGATCAGAATTCGAACCGCCCCCGGAATTCGTGGGGGGTAAAATGTCGATCTCTGCAGTGGGTTCAGGAAGCTCTGAATGAAGATGTAGCACCAGATCGCCAACAAGCCCTTGAAATCGATAGGAGCAGACTCTGGCGGCGCACAGGAGGCTTCAACTTTGCCGCAGAATCTCGGTAATGGCCGTGGAATTGCGGCAGTATAGAGGTTTCAGAGGAAGGGAAAAATTTCAGTAGCGGCGCTGGAGAAGGATTTTTTTTAGATCTGAGATGAGTTTTCTCGTGTGAGGGAGGAAGGGTGGGGTGGAGAGATATTTATAGGAGAAATTTAGAATCCCACTTCTATCCCTAGGTTAAAAATGAATTTACCCTAGGGATTTGGAAGTTTTGAAGATAGGTTTGACCCTAGGGACTTTGAATTTAAGAAACCTAGGAATTTCGAAAAGATTTTGAATTTGGAAAGTGTGGAAACTCTTTTAAGCATAAATGTTCCTCCTTTATTTTTATATATTTTTTTATTTTTTTATTTACAAAATTTTAAAAAGAAAAAAAATAATTTACAAAGATTATGTACAAGTGGGTTCACTGCCTGGGCTATCTTTTGGCCTTTTCCCTCTGGCCCGTTTCCCATCATTCCAGTGTGTTCTTTTTCTTGAGTTTAAGTGGGAAACGTGACGCATTATTTTTTTAACCCTCGGCATTTTCAGTTTCAATTCATTATTGTCCATCCATATCTCACCATAGTGTTCACCCAAAAATTCTTCCTTACCACATTTCTCATTTAGCATATCATTTTGTCCTTTATTCAGAAATTCAAGCTCATCTCCAAATAATTCTTCAAAACTCAAGTCAACATCCTCTTTCAAAATTGTACAATCAGCTAACTTACCCCGAGTGGACTCATCTAGATACATGATCTCATCAGCAACAAGTCTTCAAAGGATATATCAATCGGAGGTTCGGATACAGTCACAGTTGGCTCATTGAAAGTGAAAATATCCAAATCAACTTTCCCCTTTTGAAAGGGTACTCGGATAACAGAATCACTAGATTGTGACTCATCTTTTGGATCTTCACTTTCTTCCTCACAATCGTTACTAATGAAGCTAACCTCAAATGTTTGATCTTTTGTTTTATGAGGTTTGTGTATGGAAGACATTGTGTTCATGAGTCATGTTACCAAAAGTCAACCTCATTGATCCATTCCGGCATTAATGATGGCATTTGCAGTAGCCAGGAATGGTCGTCCTAGAATGACCGAAATTTGAGTCCTTTGATTGGAATTTGACACAGGTTTTGTTTCAAGGACTACAAAGTCAACAGGATAAATGAATTCTCCAACTTTGACAAGGACATTATGAATTTCTCCCTTGGGTCTAGTGACAGAGCGATCAGCCAACTGGATAGTCATTTGAGTAGGACGGAGATCACCTAACCCAATTGTTGGTACACAGAGAAAGGCAGGAGATAGATGCTGGCCCCCAAATCAAGAAGTGCCCTATTAATGATAGTCTGTCCTATGATGCATGAAATGGTGGGGCTCCCTGGGTCTTTGTATTTAACAGGAATTGGACCAGTGAGCAACTCATTGATGGTTGATGCAAGGAAGACTTTCTTAAGGACTTGGGTCTTTCTCTTCTTGGTGCACATTTCCTTCAAAATTTGGCATATGATGGCACTTGTTGTATGGCATCAAGAAGAGGAACATTGATTTGGACCTTATTGAACATATCTTTTATTTTCTCCATATGAGCATTGGACTTGTTATTTTTAAGCCTATTTGGAAATGGTACAACAGGCTTATAGGGTTGCTCATCTACCTTTTCTTTACCCTTGGCTTTGGAAGTGGATGGCTCTGTACTAGAAGATGGGTTGTCAGAAGTTGGTTGTATTGGGACAGGAGGTGATGGCTTTGGTATTGGATGAGATGGTAGACTAGAAACCTTATTATCTATTTGTTTTCCAGATCTCAGGGTATGAATAGCATGACATTGACTGGTCCTGAATCTTCCACTTCATTCAAAGGGAAGTGATGTTTGGGAGTTGGCAATGGCTGACTTGGTAACATTCCTTTTTGTCTTTCATCCAATTGCCTAATTTGGACCTTCATTTTATTCAACTCCTGCTCCTGGTTCTTTGTAAAGGTTTCTAACATTTTTTTCAACTCTGATATTTCTGAATTATTTTGGGGTGGATGTTGTTGATATGGAGATTGGAATTGTGATTGGTAGTATGGTGGGTTTTGATATGGTTGTGACTGAGGTGGACTTTGAGATGGATGAACATACAGTGAATTATGATTGAAACTGGATGTGTGAGAATGAGCATTATTTGGATGTGGAAGTGGTGGTCTGTAATGCTCAGAACCAGACTGACTCCATGAAAGATTTGGATGGTTCTGCCATCCCGAATTGTAAGTGTTGGAGTATGGAGGTCTGGTAAATGCTGCATTCATATTCTCCTGATATGATTGAGACTGATACAAAGGACACTCCTCAAAGACATGGCTAAGGTCATGACAGTTGGTGCAACCCGGTTTGATCACAGGTAAAGGGTTGACCTGATTTACAACAGAATTCCCCCTAGACTCAAGCAGTTCTATCCTCTTCATCAATTGTGTGATCTTGGCTTCTACAGCTATAGAGGATTCTATGGAGTGTGTACCAGTTCTGGAAGTGGGGGGAGTGGATTTATCAGGACAAGACTCCCACTGAATGGTTTTCTCAGCTAGGGTTTCAAAGTGATCCCACCCCTGATGTTCATCTTTCTTCAAAATTCCCCTTGGCACATGGATTCAAGGAGGGTTTTCGTTTGGTAATCTAGACCGTCATAGATAATCTGGCACAGACGCCATTTCTCTATGCCGTGATGAGGACATAGGGCTAGAAGGTCTTTGAAACGCTCAAGATACTTCCAGAAATGTTCATTTGGTTCCTGCTTGAATTGCATGATATTCTTTCGCATGAGGGCTGTTTTGTGGATAGGATAGAATTTCTTAAGAAAGACTTTAACAAAATCCTCCCATGAAGTTATGGAACTGACGGGAAGATTATAAAGCCATTTCTTAGCTAAATCCTTCAGTGCAAATGGTATAAACCTTAACCTAACAGCATCTCGGTCAGTTGGGAAATTCTCATCATTTGGCATACCTCTTCAAACTCACGAATAAAGAGGTACGCGTCCTCAGACTCAAGACCATGGAATCGGGGAAGTGTATTAATGAATTGCGGTTTCAGCTCGAAGTGATTTCCATTTGGTTCGGGGAGAAGAATGCAAGATGGAGGGGAGGTGCGAATCGGATAAAATCGATCTTGAAGTGAGACGTTGTTTTCCATAATGTCAAGTGGTTGTGTAAGTGTAAGTGTAGAAAGTCTAACTAGTCTTGCAAAATTTGGATCACGAAACCACTCTCACATATACAATCACAAACAACGTGCACCGATCACACCAGCGAAAAACAAAAAATGAAAATAACAAACAAAAATAAAAAATCAATCCAAGCTTATCTAGGATTCCTGGACCTAGACGACTCCTAACTGATTAGATCGTCCACAGGAGGTTTAGTGTAGACTCTGACTATAAGCGAATCAGCCAGGGAAGAGCAAGGTTGGTGGGAGGTTTTCCGTCAGAGACGTTCCTTAATTAAGTAACCAGCAACCTTCGGGCTTTCGGCCCTCAATCCCTTTCCTAGACACTGATTTTACAAAAGTCAATTTCTAACACTTTTCCCCCTTAGGATAATCTCCTAAGTGAGTCCGAATGTCCCTAGGGCCAACGTCTATCAGTTTTTATTTACAAGCTTGGGATTGTGAGTGCGTGGGAAAATGATTTTCGGGCTAAGGAAGAGGTGATAAAATCCCCACCTTATCTTTTTTATGGTTATGCCCTTAGAATTGATTTGTGCAAGTGTACGATATCAACAAACAAGGTTCACTCAAAGCGTAATTAAATCAAACAAAGAGTGAGTTCTAGTCTAGATGCAATGTGCACGTACCTTGTCTCCAGCACTCTTCAACAGTAAAAGTAAAGGAATTGAAAGACACGTGCCTAGTATGCAAATGTCTAAAAAATTTTTAACTTTGCAACAAATTTTTTACTGTTGATTATTAGCAGGAGTATGGTGAAGAATACAGGAAAAAATTATTGCAGCAGATGTATTTTGCAGAAAAGCAAGCCCTTCAGAAATTAGGTCAGTAGTATTCTCCTCTTTGCCGCAATTCTGCGGCAAAAACCCAGAATTTGCGGCAATTTGGAGGGATCCTGGTCTCTGCTTTCGAGAGCAGAGGCCCAGGTCCACTTATATGTCACTGCAATGCAAAGGTTCCTGTTTCTTCGACCTGTAACCTGCAACAGAGAAGAAGATTCGTTTAGTCTTCACTTTAAAGAAAATCCGTTGCTTTCCCCGGCAACGGCGCCAAAAATTTGTTTAGACGGGAAAGGTGTTGTATTATGGAGTATAAATGAGCACAAATATATGTATTCAATTAAGGAGATAAGGTTTAGAAACAACCTCAAGTGCTTAGATCACTCCACAAATGTATGAAAGATGATTAATATACCCTTTCTTATCTCCGTTATAGCATAGGGCTATACCGAGTCGATTCTCAGGGAGAGCTTGCGATGGAAGCGTTACGGTTGGTAGTGAAGAAAAGAAAACGAAGATTCTTCTTTGCTTTAAAAGAATAAAGAATCAAATGAAAAAGAAATAAAAGAATGGGTGGAAATGTTCATGATGGAAAGTGTAAAGAAATCAAAATTAAGATTGGCTTTGGAATTACAACTAAAAGAAAGTAAAACTTTGAAAAGATTTAAGATTGAAGAAAACCATGACTAGCTAACCTTACTACCTTGCTAAAGACTTACTAAACTCCGTGATAGTGAATGCATGCCTCATGTTGATTCATCGGCATAGATTTGTCTTGCGTGTTGGTCTAATTACTTTCCCACTTGGATGATGGGGGATCATTCTTGGACTTGTCTTGTAGCCTCATAGATGTCATTGGCCTACAAGATAGACTTTCAATAATGGAATCAAAAGAGCTACACTCAAGGGATGCTAAGGAAGAAGATACAACATTCATTAAATGAAGTAAAGAAGTTGTACAACAAATAGCATATTGGTGATCCATCTCCATGTTCCATCAAGGCACTTGTTCTAGACAAGGCTCTAAATGAGGCACACATGAATCATATGGAGAATTACAACAAGATACTTGCCAAGCATGAAAGTAACCCATCGGAGAAGAGAAGATCATACACTTTGCAAGATGAAATATAGCAATCACCCATGAGTTAGTAGTTAGCAAGGTTAGTGGTTAGCTAGTACATGTAGAAAAGTTAGCTACAAGCCATTACAAAAGAAAAACAAAGCATGAATAAAATTGCAAGAAAATAAAGAAAGCAAGTAAAGAAAACAAGTACACTAGAAAATGCAAGAGTAGAGAGAAGAGAATGGATCAATCCTTGCTTCACAAGTTGTCACTCCTTGATGTACACAAGCTTTCTCTCTCTTACAAACTCTCTCTTACAGAATTTCTAGGGAGGAAGAAGATCTAGAGAGCTACAAAAATCCTAGAGAAAAACAAAAATACAAAGCTTAATCCCTAATCTCTCTCTCTTCTCTGCTCAGTCTTTTCTTGCAGGTCCAAGTGCAGTATTTATAGGCCTCAGGAGAAGGATCCAGAACCCAGTTTGTTGGCGCAAAATCTGGGATCCAACAACCCAGATTTGGCCGCAGATTGGCGGGAAAGTCCCAGATTCTGCGGCTCAACTAACTCTGTTGGGTAACAACTTTCTGGTACAGGTTGGTTACGAGGTTGTTATCCACGTGGCCTTCTAGAATCTTGAGTTGTTACATAGAATTCTCTGGATCCTAGATTTAAACTTGGGCTTGGAGTTAATCTCTTTAATTATTGCTAATTAAAGTGATTATTGGGCTTTCTCTCATTTCAGTTGTGGACCTGTAAAAATATAGAGAAGATGAGTAAAAATCATATATTTATTTGCAATATGCATGGGAATGATATGGTAAAATATGCAAAATTGAGTTACAATCACAACCCCGGTTTAGTAAGGAATGAGGAGGTCAACAAATTTACCTTCACCTCCCAAGTCCATGCTAAATTCATTTTCTACAACATTTTACCTAAGTCCGGTGAGTATAGCAATGCTAGGGGTCCAGTTCCTCTCATAATCTATTGCTTTCTGAAAGGCATCAAGATTGATTTTCCTCACCTCATTGCTACTCACATGGCCTCTGACCAGATCCGCATGTTCGGTAGGCACTTGCCTTATGGAATGCTTATTACTCATTTGCTTCAGAGATTAGGATTTGATCTGTCCTCAGAGACTCCCTGTCAGCCCGCTGTAAACCTTGACAGCGTCCTTTTGAAGAGGATGCAGGCTCAATGCGTCGTCACGCAGAAGAGCACCCTCCTGCACCTCCTGCTGATATCCCAGGTCATCTTCGGCCCCTGGATCTTCTTCTGTCCCAGGGATTTCATCTGCATCTGTACCATCTTTATCTCCTGAGTTCCAGTCTTTTGTCTCTTCTGAGATTCGCTCTCAGATCCAGGAGCACCAGTCCTGGATTGAGCAGCGGTTTGAGCAGCATGATGCAGCCCTTCATGCGGATTTGGAGCAGCGTGATGCAGCCCTTCGTGCGGATTTAGAGCAGCGTGATGCAGCCCTTCGCGCGGAGATGGACTCGCGCTTCCAGGGATTTCGCAATGACATGACTTATTTTGCGAACGCCATGAGATTCGTGGATTCGCAATTTGAGACATTATTTGCGAAATTTGATATGCTTGGTCCAGATCCCACGACCATTTCTCGCCCTCTTTCATCCTCCGGTCCTCCATTTCCTATCAGAGACCCTACTGCGGCTCCACCTCCACAGCCAGGCGTTGCTGGTATCGATCCAGAGGAGGTCGGTCATGAGGATGATGATCATGATGGTGATGAGACCATGGCAGAAGGTGACGCTGAGGAGAGTTCGTCTGAGGAAGACGACGCTGAGGAGAGTTCTTTAGAGGATGATGCTGCTGGTTGTGCTGAGTGACCTGCCCCTCTTGATGATGTCAAAAAGGGGAGAGTTATTTATTGAGAGAGACTTGCACTTTTGTTTGTACTTGACATCTATATTTTGTGTGGTACTGATATTATGTGTTTATGTTGGTTGGACATCTTTTTTAGTTAGTATTGTATCTTTGTATTGTGTATGGACATCTTTTTCTATTCATGTTGTGTTTTTATAAAAATATGTTATCTTTTTATGACATGAGTATCTTTGGCATGGACATGAGTATTGTGTATGAGTATTGCTATTTATCATTTATCTATGCCTGAGTATGATTTCTTGATATGCATGTGTTGAGGGGGAGCTTCACTTGAAGTCTCTACCCAAAATATTTGTGATAACTATATATGTTTTGTCATCATCAAAAAGGGGAGATTGTTCGCCCAAAGGCCATTAGCCCAATATCCCGATGAATATTTTGATGATAACAAACCATATTTAGTTATGTATTTAACAATTTTGTTTAAAAAAATTTCAGGTTCAAAACTAGTTGATTTGACGGCTCCACTATCAAGACTCACAAGTTTGGACGTCGCCTAAAGATTTGCATTCCTAAGCTAGCACATTAGAAAGCTTCGGGAACAAGTTTTTGAAGAAAAGACCAAGTCAAGATCAAGACAATGAAAAAGTCCAAGATTTGTATTTTTACTTTTTCTTTTTAGACTTTTTGTCAAAACTAGATGTAAGAAGTAGATTTATGGGATTGTCACTCACACACACACTTTAGTTTGATTTATGGCTTCAAAAACAATTTCCATTTCCAACTTAGTTTTATAGGTAACATGTTTGGAAATTTGTTTTAGAAACTTTAAGTTTTTGGAAAAACCAATTTTTAGAAAAAAAAGTTTTTATCAAGAGAAACTTTATCAAAATGTTTTAACATGTTAGGGTAGTGACATATGGTCATACTCCTATTTTTACAAGGTCCAAACCCCAAACCACAAGACCAAAACCAAATGTCCCAAGTTCTGGTTTTCTGCAGTTCTGATTTTTCAGAACTGACAGGAGCCGGTCGACCGTCCGGGTCGACCGACGTGCACGCTGTGCGTGTGTGTACGTCGGCCGACCGCTCGGGTCGACCGGAGCACTTACAGTGCTCGCTGTTTGTTTGGGTCGACCGGGGCGGTCGACCGTGGTCCCCAACGGTCGGAAATATGACCGTTGGCGGTCGACCGGCCCGGTCGACCGGCAGCTGTCAGAATTTCTGACAGATTCCAACAGCTATATTTTTCTGACAGATTTGTTGGGATCTCACCCCAACGAATCTCTCTTACTGTTTTACCCAGTTTTTCAACCCTATAAATAGTGGGTCACTTCTACATGATAAGACAACTATTCCTACACATTTTACAAGAGATTTTCATAAGAATTTCAAGTCTTCATTTTAGAAAAGATTTTCAAAGCCAAAATTCCATACACCCATTTGAAGCCTATACCTCTACTTCACTCTAGTGTTTGCACTACACAATCCCAAATTTCTACATCTACATATTGGTTATAGGATTGTGCAAGTGAGCTATTTGTGATCAAGTGTGATCATTTTCTTCTTGAGCGAAGTTGTAGAGGCATCGGCCTCAAGCGAGCTAGTGTGCTCCGGGTGGTGTTGCGGCATCACAAGAAATAGGACAAGTGTGTCCTTGTATTGGAGATCCGGTGGGATCAACAATAGTGGAAATCCTTCAAGTGTGAAGGCGGGACGTAGAGCGTGGCTCGAACCTCGGAAACATATACTTGTGTTTGCGTTTGCTCGAATTTTCTCTAAACTCAAACTCCTTTATTTCTTGCAATATTTATTGTGTTTATTATTGCTTGTCTTTGAATTTGAGCAATTTGTTAAGTAGAATTTTTAATTCCGCATTGTTGCCATATTTCATATAGCCATCACCTATTCACCCCCCTCTAGGTGATTTCAATTTTTAGATAATTTTTCTTTAAAAAATCATAATTATCTGAAAGTTCAACAAATGCATCTCCGATATCATTTATAGTTAACCCACAATCAGCAAGGGATGGTTCAAAATTTACCTTGGGCGTGTTATCATTTGTCATGAAACACACGTTTGCCCTGTCCACCTCCTCTTTGGATTCACTTTCTGAATCCCATGTGGCTTTAAGAGTTTCCTTCATGAATGGCTTGTTTGAGGAAGATGACTTGTTTTTGATATCCGGACATTCGACAACGGTGTGTCCGGTTTCCGACAGTTGAAATAAATGACTTTCTTTTCTTTCTTACCTTGCTATCGTCTCCTATGGTTGATTTTTGCCTTATTGTACATCCTTCTTACATTTCTTACGAGGAGAGATAAATCCTCATCTTCTTATTCTTCTTCTTCATCGTTGGAGATGGTGGGAGTAGACTTGAAGGCGATTGTCTTCTTCTTTTGTAGTGTCATTTCTTATTTAGCCTTCCTCTCCATCTTATGAGTCTTAAGGTTGCCGATAAGATCAATGAGCTCCATCTTTTCTTTATCTTTCAACTCCTTCAATATAGTGGCTTTAACTTTCCATGATGGTGGAAGTGCACGAATGACCTTCCGGACCTTTTGATCATTGTCGACTTCATCACCTAAAGAAGAAAGACCATTAGTTATTTTAGTAAATTTCATAATCATATCATCAATAGACTCATTTTCATGCATAAATAAGTTTTCATATTGAGAATGCAAGAGATCAATTTTAGCTTTCTTGACTTGTGATGTTCCCTCATGAGTGACTACTAAGTGTGACCAAATCTCGTAGGTGGATTTGCAATGAATGACCCTAACTAAGTCGTCTTCATTCAAGGCTAGAAGTAATGCATTGTGTGCCTTTGCATTGGCATCAAATTCCTTGGTGGCTATATCGGACCAAGTGTCCTCATCACCAGTGGGTACACTAAAAGGTTTAGTCACCGCCTTTACAACCCAGATTCCTAGGGATTGCAAAAATACGGTCATCCTAACCTTCCATATGGGAAAGTTAAGGCCATCAAACTTGGGAGGGGTCCTAATACCTTCGGCCATATTTCCTAGTGGATGAAAAAGAAGATGTCAATAAAATGATTAGCAAAAAGGATCTCTCTAAGGATGTTAAGCCAAAAACTAGAGACCAAAACTCTGATACCAATTGAAATTAGACCTAGAGGGGGTATAAATAGGTGTATTTCTAATCAATTAAATGCCATAAAAAATGAGATGATGCAACCGATCACTCAAAACAAGACTTGAAGCCAAATTTTTCGTGAAGGGCTCTGAACTTCTCTTCGTGATTCCTCTAAATAAGAGTTGAGGTGCTTAATTGCTATCTTGCTGTGATGAGTATAGATCGACAATAATGAATGAATAAAAGCAAATAAGTAGAGACAAGAATTCAATCGCAAATAAGAATATTGTTTCGAGGTTCGAGCCACTGCTCACGTCCCCGCCTTCACCACCGTAAAGGATTTCCCAATCCATTATAGGATCTTCCACCAAGGGACCTTACACCAAGGAATTATAACCACTCAGAGTGCACAACTCCCTAATACACTCCTCTAGTCCAGAGGTAGCGTAACGACAATGAAACAATCTCTGGGTGATCAAAAGACCACAAACTCTCTCTTGAAACTCTCTTACAAAACCCTATAGAATAAAATATAAATTTGAAGCTCAAGAATTTGTAAGTGAAAGTAAAATCAGAAGAGAGATTTTGAGAACTAAAAACTTAAAGTAGATTTTTGAAAATAAAAGCACAAAACTGAAACTTGAAAGCTCTTTCTCTTGAAACCCAAAACTTGGTTTTTCAAATAGAATTGTTGTTGTGATTAACTCAACCCTAATGACTCCTTTATATAAGTGTTAGGAAGAGTAAACATAGTATAGTTTTACTAGGATAAAAGCGGAAGAAATTAACCCTCAAAATCAACTTTTCACATTTTAAAACCAAACATGCTTTAAAAATTGATGAGAGAAAACAGCCGTTACTGCCAATCTGGCACACTGGCGGTCGACCGGTCGGTCAACCGGTAGATTCAAAAAATTCGACTGCTAGCCCTCGGTCGATCGGTCGGTCGACCGTAACAAATAGAGGCTAAAACTGGTTACAGTCGGTCAACCGCAACCGGGGACCAGTCGACCGCCCGGTCGACTGTGAACGTGCACAACGTGTACACCCCCAATTGTCAGAACTCCGATCGACCATGCGGTCGACCGTTCTGGCCTGTAATAGGCACGGTCGACCGCCCGTCGACCGACCTAGGCCAAAACAGATTATTAAACTCTTTTTGAAGATATATAAAATTTTGAAATATTTTTGTTTGGATTTTGAAAGATAGGAAACCTGCTTATCCATGAGATACAAGTTCTAAACATTGATAGATATATTTATGAAAATATAGAACAAGTATCAAAAATCAAACATGTTAAAAATCATTCTTGTATTTTTGTGTGTGTATATTTTTGAGTTTTAAATGTATATTCTACCCTTTAACAAACTAAACTAAACACAAACCGAAGTCTTCTTATAGAACTCTTTCTCCAAGTCGACTCAATCCAAACACGATCTAATGAGTTAGACTCCAACCGAGTGCTAGATGTGATCTTGATGCGCGAGCTCTTGAATCTACATGTGTTAGCTCTCAAAAACTCCTTTGTTGAAACTAAGCACCTACTAAGATCCTGATACAAAATCTAAAAATATAGAAACACAAGATTATTAGTACTATAACTACATGAGTTAATCATCATAAAAACTAGAGCGATGGGCCTTGTTGGCCCAAAGGCCTTCCACCCTAGTTTTGATGATGATTAACTCATGTAGTTATGTTTACTAATAATCTTGTGTTTCTAGTCTCAGATCATTTAACAAGATATTAGTTGGTGATTAGCTTCAACAAAGGTGTTTAGAAGCTTTTCATGGTGATTCCAGGGCTCAAGCTTCAAGATCACACATTGCCTAGCCCATGGATGGAGTTTTGGAGTAAGTCAACTTGAAGATGGAAGATCGTCAAGAAGACTTAGGTATCCATAGTTTGTGTGTTTTAGATCTATTTGTAAAGCTTAGTATAGTTGATATGCTCAAGTGCACAAACACACACGTTTATGTTTTGGATTTGGTTTTCATGAATAGTAGTTCAAAACAAGTTTACTTTATTCTTATGTATATTAGATATGTTCTAGATATACATACATGCTTTAAACTTGCTAGACAAACTTATTTTGACTATCCTATTCATGTTTTGGAAAAATCAAGTTTGATAAAAATACAAGTGTTGGTTTTGATAAAATTTGCAAGACTCAAAAATAAATTGATATGATTGATATATGTCTTGAAATTTTTATCACTTGTTTGTGTTTCAATATAAAATGTTAAAACAAGTTTTGTGGATTTTTAGAAGACTTAAAAGATTTATTAAAATATTTTTTAAACTGTTTTTCTGACCCAGTTTTCTGTTCCAGGCTTCAACCAGTCGACTAGTCAACTGACCTACTCGACTTGGGATGAAGTCGGTCGACCGGGTCGGTCGACGACGTGCACAAAACTGTGCACGTTTGGCAGACACTGGGACGGTCGACCGTCAGGGTCGACCGGGTCTGAGAGCAGTGCTCTCTGTTTGTTTGGGTCGACCGGGACGGTCGACCGGAGGTTCCAACGGTCGGATTTTAGACCGTTGGCGGTCAACCGTTCCGGTCGACCAGTAGCCTGTCAGGCTGCCACATCAGCCTAACGGCTAGTTTTCTGATGGGCCTATATAAACCCCATTTCTTTGGGATTTTGGCCAAGTTTTTAAGAGCTAAAATTTCTCTCCATTCTTGCTGTTTAAAAAAAGTTTTCAAAAGAGTTTAAGTGCCAAAAAGATTCATTCTTTTGTTTTCAAGTGTTTTGTTATTTTCAAAGAAATTAGGGTTTTGGGAAATAGCTTTTTGATCTAAATTTCCATATCTATTTTGGTGTTTTCCCAAGAGAATTTCTTTGTTCAAAACACTTTGTTTTCCACACTTGAGCTATCTTCTATCCTAATCTATTTAGGATCTTTGTTTGTGAAAAAGGAAAGAGGTTTGTGGTTGAGATATACCACTTGTTGTAAACCCTTGATTTCTTGAGTTGCTCCCTCTTTGGTAGAGGTTGAGGTTGTTGTATTGGGTTGGTGTTTGCTCCCTCTTTGGTAGAGGTTGAGGCTTGTGGTTTGCTCCCTCTAGTGAGAGGTGGAGTTTAGTTTGTAAACCCTCTTCGGTAGAGGAGTTGGTTGTTGTTTGGCTAAGGGCCTACCCCTCTTGTGTGAGGAGGTGTTTGTATTGAGAGAGGAGTTCGGTACTCCTAGTATTGTAACAAATCCTCTTCGGTAGAGGTTCCCTCGGTGGGAGATAGTGGATTGGAAATCCTACACGGTGGTGTAGGCGGGGATGTAGAGCTAGGGGCTCGAACCTCGAAACATATCTTGTTGTTAGCGTTTGATCCACTTGTCTCTCTAACTCTCTCTTGTTTATTTGTGCAAAGCATCATTCATTCATATTGTCATATCATTCATTGCTTGTGTTGTACCTTGCATATTTCACATTGCTATATCTTGTATATGCTTGGTTGTTTGTGTGTGCCTCACTTGTACTTAATCAACAAGAGCTTCACATAGCACCTCAACCCATATCTAGGGAAATCAAGAGGAGTTAGTCCAGAGCCCTTCACGGGGAATTCAGCTACACTTGTTGATTGTACTAAGTGTGTTGCAAAATTTGCATTAGCTTCCGCATTTAGCGCATTTAGTTCACTAGATTAGCACGTACACCTATTCACCCCCCCCCCCCTCTAGGTGTGCTTTCAGGCCTTTGGGCAACAATATATATATATATATATATATATATATATATATATATATATATATATATATATATATATATATATATATATACACACTTAATAGAGTATGCATATATAAACCTAAATTATTCTCCCCCTTTTTGTTACTCATCAACAAAGGGGTGAAGACAAATAAATAAAACCAATAAACTTATTTTTTAAAAAATTTAATACTAATAAAAAAATCAATTGAAAGAACCAATTGAAAGAAACAATCTTTTTACTAATTGAAAATTAAATATTCTTTTTACCAATGAAAAGAAACAATCTTTTTATGAATTGATATTAATAGAAAGACATGATAGCAATTGAAAGTAAAAAAACAATTTTTTAGGTAAGCACTAAAAACTATTTTGCAGTAAAGATACCAAATTGAGAATAATACCAATTTAAACTTATTGATACCAATATTAAAAATGTTAGCATATACCAAAATAAAGTATTTTTCATCATAAAGAGTGAGAGTAAGACACTAATTGAAAATAAAACTAATTGAAAGATAAAATAAGAATTTCTCTCCCTTTATGAAATACCAATAAAAATAATGCATAAGCTTGTATATGATGCCAATTTAAAAATAATTGATATTAAGGACTAAATCTAGCTTAGTAAGAAATAATTTGTGCTAAAAAAGTATGGCATGTATGTTTAAAGTATAAGAAAATATCTATATGCATGTATCGGAGCAATATAATATTAATTTAGACATGATCCTTATATATAGAAAACATGAGTATACAAAATGAATTTTCATTAAAAATTATGTATATCTCATAACTACCTCCCTTTCATGCACAAGTTTGAAAGACATTTTCATTAAGACATACAAGGTATGGTCGCTCATCCAACCTCCCTTCTGTTGGTAGGGGTTTTCAAAGATATGATTTGAAAATAGTTTTAAAATATTTGAAAACTCTACCAATTTGAAGAATAACGAAATTAATTTTATGATAATTTTAAAAACTAGTACGAAATCCTTCTAGAAAGGAATAAAACAAATATATATCCATAATATGTGAAAACTACATGAGAATTGACACTCAAAAACCGAGAAAGCACATATGGTTCTTATGAATCAAAACTATGAGAAAACACAAGATATATAGAGTGTACAAAAATCATGTAATCAACAGAATCATGAAAATAAAGCAATGAAGCTCAATTGAAATGAAATCATCAAAACTTCAAAAATTTTATTCTTATAAAAAACAAAACAAGCTTCAAGATCTATATATGTTTTATCAAAACTAAAAGTATACATACATATCCCAAATATAAACGAGTCCATAAAAAAATATTGCATGAAAAGCAAGTGACTCTAGAATAGACATGTATATCTATTAGTTCTAGATAAAATTAACATATATATGAAGCTAAACACATTTTATAAAAAACATGTACAAAAATACAGAATACAAGTTAAGATGCAAGAATTATAAAACAAGGTTACACAAGTACATCTAATGGGTACATATAAGCAATAAAGTACAAGCATAATAATCAAATGTGACTCACTAGTTGTACAAGTATAAACACAAGTTTTAATGAACTTTACATCTAAACATGTAATAAAAACATGAGGCATAAAAACACAAACAAATTATGATCACTAGATTAAATGCACATGCTATTTGAAGTAGGATATACATATTAGTTAAACAATAGTGAGAACACAAAAATATGAATTCATATGAACATGGGTGTATCTCAAAGACTATCTATATATATCATAAATTTGATAGGCATTTGATTTAAACATAATGAGCATGAAAACCAATAATGCTAAAATATCATATTAATGCATAAACAAAAATAAAATTTTAGAGATAGTTACCAAACCTATGAACTAGTTTTTAGGTCTCCAAAATCATGGTGGTTCTTCCCACCTAAACATCCCTTAAAAGTAATGCATCCATAGATATGATCTTTAGGCTCAGATCGCATTCACCAACAAGGCACAAATGCTCTCACGTCACGTGAGAGCTCACACTTATATTAAATACAATAGGAGTGACTTTTGGTACCCACACTTTTTTTTTGGGTCCAAGGGGGTTAGCACCTTTCCTAACCCAAGTAAACTTATTTGCAAAATGTAAATTGTTAATCCTATCATAACAGAATCTTGCAAGGTGACCCATACGTCCACAATATGTACAAGTGTACACATGAGCATACAAATCATGTGTGTGAGCATGATGAGCATGTGCATGCCGAGATTTGTGTGTATGAATATGTGGAGTATGTTTCTTTAGAAACATAGATTCCAATCGTGTGTGGTTCATGGTACATTGGCTCAAAGTGAAACCCAAACAATCTACACTTTTCTTCAACATACATATATCATTTTCAACATTAGAAGAAGAAGTAGAGCATGTAATAGAAACACAAAATAATGAAGCTACAGTAACTTGACAAACATGGGAATCTAAATCATTTTTCAAAGAAACCTTTTCTAAAGAAATGCATTCTTTTAACACAAAATCAAGTCTTGAAGATAAAATATTATTATTCTTCAAAACAATATCAAAATCATTTTTTTTTAATTTTTTTTAAAACAAGGTCAAGTTAGGTTTTCAAGGAGTCCCTTTCACTTGAAGCCTCAACCTTCTCTTGGAAACTATATCAAGTTTAGAAAAAAAAATTTATTTTCTTCTTTTAATTCAAATTTTTTCTTTTTTAAAAGTTTGTATTTATTTAACAAGTTTTCACAAAATAGGGAAAGCTTTTCATTTAAGGCATGAACATCCATACTAACAAGATCATCATTAGAAGAGATAGCACTATCATCTAGATGAGTATCCGAATGTATTTCAAGGGAGTCATTCCCTTGAACCATATAGCAAGCTTCATCGGACTCATTCACCATGGGTTCTTTCTCCATATAGTTTGTCGTTTGTAGCTCGAGAGAGGTCAATGTGTTCCACACTGCAAAAGCGGAATCACAATGAGATACCATAGAAAATTGTTCTTTGCCAAGTATGTACCTAAGTGCCTCCATGACTTGTGTATTGGCCTCTAAGTGCTTGCCATTATCAACATATAATTTCTTTGTAGTGACAAGGTAAACATGCAAACCTAGGGCTTTGAGGTATGCACTTATCTTAAACTTTCACATATCGATGTTGGAAACATCATACATGGGAGGGGCAAGAAAATTCATGAGTGTATATACTAAATGTGTGCAATGCAATAGTATATTAGCTATCCAAGAATCTCACTCCTATGTGGTTAAATCGATATTAGGAGCGGAGGCTCAGATACTAATTGAAATACACCTAGAGGGGGATGAATAGGTGTATTACCTAATCTAGGACAAATGATGCGGAATTAAAAACTTAATTGCAAACATACTATGTGTAACCAAGAATGAGCTCGAATTTCCTATTAAGGGCTCTGAAACTCCTCTAGATTCCTCTAAACTAAGAGTTGAGGTACTTTAAAAGCTCTCTTGGTTCAACACAAGTGTGTGCACACACATATTATATCTAGCATATAAATACGAACAATGTAAAGTAATGCAAGATATAAGAGAGATAGAGTTGAGAGATAGTGGATCAAACGCAAACAAAAAGATATGTTTCGAGACTCGAGCCACTGCTCTACGTCCCCGCCTTCACACAGAAGGATTTCTACCATGTCCACACAGGACCTTCCACAAAAGACCTCCACTGAGAAATTACAACTTAACACCAGGAGCACACAACTCCTCTCTCAATGCAAACACCTCTACACAAGAGGAAAGGCACAAATCCTAGCACAAAGCAAAAAAGAAATAAAACTTGGTGATCTAATGATCACAGACTCTCTCTTAGTGATCTCAAAGGATCATAAACAATTTTCTCACAAAAACAAGATCCTAAAGATAGGATTAGAATTGATTGGCTCAAGTATGAGAGAAATCAAAGTGTTTGGAAATAAAACAACAAAAAAAATACTTGGAAAAAGTTTCTTGATGGATATATAAAATAAAGAACAAAATAAAATTCCCAAAGATTTGATTTTCGTTGATTTTCCAAAACTTTGAAAAGAAATAAAGATAAGAATTTTTGGTACAAAAACTTCTTTTTTAAACTTGCTGAAAACACTTAAGAAGATGGAAAAAATGCTCTTGAAAATCTTAGGAGAAACAGCCTCCAAAGACCCATTTTTATAGGGGTCTAAAAATATAACTGTTGGGGTCAAAACAGGTCTAGAATGACTTGTCGATCGACCGCCCGGTCGACCAGCCAACGGTCAGATTTCTGACCATTGGGTTTCCGGTCGACCACCCTAAGACAATTTGCCTGCTCGGTCGACCAAGGCCAGAACCAGAGAGTAAACTCTCTGATCGGTCAACCAGGGCCAGATCCAGAGAGTAAGCTCTTTGGATCAGTCGACTGTACGGTCGACCGGCCCAATGGCCAGAGCCTTATGCACGTCTTGTGCACCTCGGTCGACCGCCCAATCGACCGAGCTCTACTCCGGTCGACCGCCAGCAGGCTTAGAACATGTTTTAGGGTTTGAAAACTTGGTCTTTTAAATACCCATAAAATCTCATAAAATCACATAAAATCCACAAAAATAAGTTCTTATAAATATTTGAAGAACAAATATGTGTGACTAAAATTCAACACATATTACAAACAATTTGAACCATTTTTGTGATATAAAATTTTAGCTTTAAACTGGAAACCGAATTTTTCATAAACTAAACTTTGAAATGAAAAGCTGATTTCTCCAAAACTTGTATAAATATAAAAACATGATTTAGAAACACTTTTTGAAGCTTATTGTGTATAGATAGAATCCAATACACTTATAAAAGATATATCTATGCTTTTGAAAATAAATCCCAAGCTAAGTTTTGACAAAAATCAAAATTTGAAACCATGACTTAGATATATAAAAGTAAGTTTTTAGTCAATATGAAACATAGATATTTATGGATGAAATCCAATATACATAAAATCATGTAAAACTTCTTTTGGGTCTATCTATTCATAAAAACCATATATGTTCTTGAAATTCCAAAACGGTTAAACTGAAACCAAAAACTATATTAACTTGTGTGTGTGTACTTGAGCATATCAACACTAGTCTATCCTTACAAAAGATCTAAATAAAAACTAACCAAAACAAACCGAGGTCTTCTTGTTGATCTTCATCTCCAAGACGACTCGATCCAAACTCGATCATATGAGCTTGACTCCTTCCAAGTACTAGATGCGATCTTGATGCGCAAGCTCTTGAATCATCATGTGTTAGCTCTAAAACTTGACTTTGAATCCTTTGTTGAAGCTAATCACCTACTAAGATCTTGATCAATATCTGAAACTTATTAAACACAAAATTATTAGTAAACTAACCTTCATAAGTTATTCATCATCAAAACTAAGGTGAAAGGCCTCTAGGCCAACAAAATATCTTTTTACGTCCATAAATGAGAAAGTTTACATTAAACTACGAAACTAAAACAATTGGGGTTTATCATAGTATTAGCCAAGTTCATAGCTGGAGATGAGCACAATTTTAAATTACTAACATCTCCCAAGGATAAACCACTACCTTACAGCTCCCCCCCCCAAAATTAATTCTACTCTGCCTAGATGCCAACAATTATTAATAAGTTTCCACTAAACATAACTCACGACTTTTATTGTGTTGTGCTCTTTTGAGAAAAATCTCTGCTCAAAATCTTTAATCGTGCTTGCATATTCATTAGACATATTTTTATGATTCTTGAGTGTTACAATAATTGAACAAAAAGAAAACTGAATTGTATATTATTGATGAGATTAATGCCCAGATATATATAGGGATACAATTGATAAGGAGAAATCTTAATACAATTCTACTACAAGAAGTAAGAAAACCTCTATTCCTAATATTGTTCTAATGCAATATTGATTCTAATTTTAATACTAGTCTTAACACCCCCTCAAACTCATGGTGAAAAACCAACATGAGTTTGCCAAAACAACTCTCTAAACCTAAAAAAATAAGATTTTAGAGATTTCTCAAACTCAAAAGGAAATATTTGATAAGTTAATAGAGAGATATGATTGACTACAGTAGACTATAATAGGTAAGTAGTAGACTGGTGACGCTCGCAGGTAAACACACTGGGATCAGTGTTGCCACTAGAAGAATCTGATGATGCCCGTCAATAGATGCACTCAGACTAGTGCAATTAGTAGTAGAATCTGGTGATGTCCGCCAATAAACGCACTTGAACTAGTGCAACAGTTGAAAGATAGGAGAGGAGGAGCTCCTCGACGAAGGATGGCTGTAGTAGGCTCTGAGCTTCGGCATGTTGTTGGACTTGCGCCGATTCATGGATTGGTGTTGGTAATTCCATGGCTGAGGGAGTTAGAAGAAGATAATTGAATACAAGGTGCTTGGATGTGAGGACTGAAATCACCTAGAGGGGGCGGTGAATAGGTGATATGGCTAATCTAGAAACTAAATGCGGAATTACAAAACTAATTGCAACTACACTTAGTGCAACAACGAGTGTAGCCGAATTCCCCGTGAAGGGCTCTAAACTAATTCCTCTTGATTCCTCTGAATAAGAGTTGAGGCGTTATATGAAGCTCTCGTGGTTAAGCACAAGTGAGGCACACACAAGCAATCCAAGCATATAAAATATGATGAGCAATGTGAATAGATGCAAGGCACAAATAAAAGAGAGAGAGAGTAAGAGTTAATGGATCAAACGCAAACAACAAGATGTGTTTCGAGGTTCGAGCCCCTAGCTCTACGTCCCCGCCTTCACCGAGAAGGATTTCTAATCCACTAACTTGTCCACCGAGGACTCCCACCGAGGGAACCTCCACCGAGGAGGATTTTGTACAACCGGGAGTACCGAACTTCTCTCTCAAACAATACAACCTCCACCGAGGCAAACAATCACCACCTCACACAAGAGGGGTAGGCCCGTAGCCAAACAACCACAAATCACCTCTACCGAAGAGGGATACAAACCAACACCAACTCCACCTCACCAAGAGGGAGAAAACCAACAACCTCAACCTCTACCAAAGAGGGAGCAACCAACAAAGGGTTTTTACAACAAGTGGTATATCTCAACCACAAACCACTTCCTTTTTCCCACAAACAAATGATCCTAAATAGATAGGATAGGAGATATAGCTCAAGTGGAAATCAAGGTGTTTTTGGAAATCAAATAACAAAGAAAAACTATTTGGGAAATCTCTTGTAAATGATAGAAATGAAAATCCAAAACAATATCCCAAAAATCTAGCTTTCTTTGATTTTTCCAAAACCCTTGAAAACAAAACAAAGAATAGCAATTTGATTCAAAAACTTTTTGTTTAAAACACTAGAAGAGATCTGGAATTTTTTGCTCTGAAAATCTTAGAGAAAACCACAATCAAATGGGGTATATATAGCCCCAAAACTAAACTAGCCGTTAGGCTGTTTTTTTCAGCCTGAACAGCTGGCGGTCGACCGGCCGGTCGACCGCCAACGGTCATATTTTTGACCGTTGGAAGAAGCCGGTCGACCGCCCGGTCGACCGCCTAAAAACAGAAAGCAGAGCTCTCTGGTCTGGTCGACCGCCCGGTCGACCGGCCCAAGTGCAAGGCCAGACGTGCACAGGCTGTGCACGTCGGTCGACCGCCCGATCGACCGACTATGGGTCCCGGTCGACCGGCCGGTCGACCGCCAGAGCCTGTCAGGCACTGTTCTGGTCAGAAAACAGGGTTTAAAAATATTCTAATAAATCACATAAATCTTCTAAAAATCCATAAAAATAGTTTTGTCATTTTACATGGATATACAAACTTGTGATAAATATTTCAAGACAAATATCAAACATTTTGAACCATTTTTGTGTCTTGCAAATATTATCAAAAACCAAAAACTGTATTTTACCAAACTTGGATTTTTCAATAGGAAATCTGATTTTTCCTAAAAATCATGAATAGGCATATCAAAATAAGTTTGTCTAAGATATGAAGCATGTATGTATATCGAACACATATAATATACATAAAAACCATTTAAACTTGTTTTGATCAATCTATTCATGAAAATCAATTCCAAAACATAAAACTTGTGTGTATTGTGCACTTGAGCATTATCAACTATCTAATCTTTACACATGGATCTAAAACACACTAAACTATGGATACCTAAGTCTTCTTGACGATCTTCCATCTTCAAGTCGACTGATCCAAACCGTGATCCACGAGCTAGACTCCAACGAGTGCTATGTATCATCATGATGCTCGGGCTCTTGAATTACAATGTGAAAGGCTTTAAAACTCCTTGTTGAAGCTAATCACCAACTAACATCTTGATTAATGATCTGAAACTAAACATCACAAGATTATTAGTAAACATAACTACATGAGTTAATCATCATCAAAACTAGAGTGGAAGGCCTCTGGGCCAACAATCTCCCCCTTTTTGATGATGACAAAACTCATGGAGTTATATATGCATGGATTAAAGTTAAGCTTCAAGGAAGCGCCCCCTTAACTCATGCATAGCAATAAACAATAAATATATAATGAAAGCTCATAAACATGTATGCATAAACAAGCATAAAACAAGGTACCAAATACAAAAACATGCTCTTGATACCAAACATATGAAACGCATCATGCATAAAACGTGCTCTTAATACCAATAAAAACATGCTCTTAATAGCAATGAAATGCTCTTGATACCAATTAAACAATTAAACGACAAACTAATAAATAAAACACAAATACTTCTCCCCCTTTTTGTCAATCATCAACAAAGGGGTTAAAGTAAAAACAAAACATTCTTCTCCCCCTTTTTGTTCGAAACATAGAATCAATAGAGGGGTCAAACAAACAAATCAATATAAATTTTCATGGATACCAATTGAAAGAAATAGATCAATAGATACCAATGAAAGTAAACAAAATCTTGATACCAATTGAGTAAACAAATAAGCATCTTGATATCAATTTTACCATTGAAAGTATTTTTCTTTTTAAACATATGATACCAAATTGAAATTATTATTTTCTATCATAAAGCAAGGGAGTGGAATACAAAACCAATGGTAAACCAAATACCAATTGAAAGATAAAATACGAGTTTTCTCCCCCTTTATGAAATACCAAATAAAATAATGTCTAAGCTTGTATTAGAATACCAATTGAAAACTAATCAATTGAAACATGATGATCATTAAAACTCAAGCTTAGCATAAACAAAAATATATATGTATGAAAGATGTTAATACCAATCGAAATTGATACTATTTGAAGTGTAAGCATACATATATAAAAAAAATATATGAGTATACAAGAAATGTCAATATTGATACCAATTGAAAGAATCCAATGATACCAATTGAAACAACAATAATATCAAATGTATATCTCATATTTCCTACCACCCATTCATGCTCAAGTTTAAATTGATTTTCAATAAAAGCATACTGTTTAGGACGGGAAAGGGGTGTGTGCTTATTATGTGTATAGAATGTGATTGATGTACCCTTTCTTGTCTCCGCTATAGCCTAGGGCTATACCGAGTCGGATCTCAGGGAGAGCTAGTGTAGAAACGTTACGATACACGTGAGAAGATAAAACGAGAACTCTTCTTTGTTTACAAGAATAAAGAATCAAAAGAAAAACAAATAAAAGAAAGGATGGCTATGTTCATGGTGGAAATCGGGAGAAATCAAGATTGAGATGGATTTGAACTAACAACTAAAAAGAAAGTAAAATCAAGAAAACTTTGAATGCAAGAAATCCATGACTAGCTAACCTTAACTACCTTGCTAAACTAACTAAACTCCGTGATAGTGATGCGTGCCTCATGTTGATTCATCGGCATGGATGTGTCTTGCTTGTGGTCTAATTACCTTCTCACATGGATGATGGGGAAACATTCTTGGACTTGTCTTATAGCCTCCATAGATGGTCATAGGCCTACAAATAGACTTTCACTAATGGAATCAAAAGAGCTACACTCAAGGGATGCAAATGAAGAACATACAACTTTCACTAATGGAAGTAGTGAAGTTGTACATCAATTAGCATATTGGTGCTCCATCTCCATGTTCCATCAAGGCACTAGTTCAAAGACTAGGCTCTACATGAGGCACACATGAATCATATGGAGAATTACAACAAGATTCTTGCCAAGAAATGAAACAAAACCCATCGGAGAAGAGAAGATCATACAAATTGCAAGATGAAGTAAGGCAATCACCCATGAGTTAGAAGTTAGCAAGAGTAGTGGTTAGCTAGTACATGGAACAAAAAATTAGCTACTAGACATTACAAAAGCAAAGCAAAGCATGATTGAATTACTAGAAATTAACAAAGCAAGTAACAAAGCAAAATAAAAGCAAGTGAAGAAGACAACTAGAATCAAGCTCAAGTAGATATGTAGAGAATGGATCAATCCTTGTATAGCTCCAAGTTGTCACTCCTTGTTGATACAAGCTCTCTCTCTCATACAAATCTCTCTTGCAATGAAATCTAGGGAGGAGAAGATCCTAGAGAGAACTAAAAATCCTAAACAAAACCTAACAAAATTACAATCTATTCACTAATCTCTCTCTCTTCTCTGATCAGTCTCAGCTCGCAGGTCTTCATAGGGTATTTATAGGAGAAATGGGAAGCTTCCAGAGAGATGTTTGTTGCCACAAAATTCGGATCTCAACGGCCACTGTACGGCCGCGCCCAAGTCGCGCCCCGCGGCAAGATCTGGGCCGTTGGTCCAGATCTTTCTGGTACAGGTTGTTGCAAGTTAGTTTGGCCACGTGGTATGGTTAGAATCTTGGTTTGTTGCGAGGATCTCTCTGGATCTGATTTGGATTTGGCTTTATCTTGAATCTTTAATTAATCACCTTAATTATTGCTTAATTAAGGTAATTAATTTGGCTAACTCTCCTTTAAGTGTGTACCTGCAAATATGTAGAGAAGAGGAGTAAAAATCACATATTTATTTGTAATATGTATGGGGATTATGATGTAAAATATGCAATATTGAGTACTAATCACACCCCCACACTTATTCTTTTGCTCGTCCCGAGCAAAACAAAGAAAAAGAAAATCTAGACTAACAGTTTATTACACCACTTTCGCAGGTGACGCGATTGCACTGAGCATGTGCAACAAGCCGTTAAACCTCTAGGTTACCCTAGAGGAGGAGTGTTGTCTCCTGAGGGTTTTCAGCGGATTACACCCACAAAATCCATAAAGAAAGAAGACAAATGTTAGTATTTTCGAAAACGCATTTTGAATAAGAGACAAGTTTACGAACTATTTTTGCGAAAATATAAGTGATCCTAAGTCATAAGTCCACCTATAATCATTCTTCCTTAAACTCAGTCTCTATGCAAGATCTTGTTTTTAATTAAGGTAAGAATTCAAAATTGGATTGAATATTTTATCTTTCATAAAACCTAGATAATATGCACACCGTGTAAGTGAAGATTTCTGGGATTTCAACTCCAACCATCAAGCCATTTATTTATATATATTCTTTTTTTTCTTTTTCTTCCCTTAGTTTTATTAGGCTTTCTAATTCACCCATGTAGCGAGCCTATAACCGATGACTCCCAAACCAGATGGTCTTAGGGCACCAGATGAGGAAACATCCCTCGGGTTTAAGGACTCGAGTGAAAAAGGCCACAAAACTAAGAGGGATTATTCTTAATCACCGTTAGGCGTGAATAACCATGCTTCTTGAGGCACAATTATCCAGCTTAATAAGTGAGATCACTGTTAGGCGTGAGTCATCATGCTTCTTGAGGCACAATTTCCCAGCTTAATAAGTGATCTTTTATTTATATATATTTTTTTTTCTTTTTCTTTTTCTTTTTTTCTTATATATATGGCATTTTTGGTCTTTGTCTCCATCCCAAGAAATGTGTAAGTGTGAAGTGCATATTATCTAAGGCAAAAAATTCAAGATAAAAATATCTCCTCAATTTTACTTACTTAGCCTATAATTTCAAACAAGATCTATTACTTCAACTAGGTTTAAGATGTCATAATTAAGGCTTTCTTAATCTCTAAGATACATCTTAATTTTCTTAAAAATAGAGCAAAACTTTGTTTCTTATTTCAAAAAGTTTTTATTTTTGTTTATTTTTTTTATTTTTATTTTTCTAAAAGAAGTGTAAAAGGAAGAAAATCTAAAAATTCTAAGTTAGTAAACCCTCCCCCACACTTATCTCATGCATTGTCCTCAATGCATTATGATATATGTATGCATGAAACAGGTAAGAGGTAGGAAAATTATTTACAAGGAATATACAAATGTAACTCTCACCTGGGCTTTTGGTCGCTTCCCTCTGGCCCGTTTCCCATCGTTCCAATGTGTTCTCTTTCTTGAACTCCATTGGGAAACGGTCTGAATTGTTCTTACCCTAGGTGATTCCAGTTTCAATTTGTTGTTATTTTCATTCATACTCTTTCCACCACATCGTTCATACACAAAGTCCTTATCATCACTTTCACTTAAAATCTCATCACTTCCAGTGTTTAGAAATTTTAGCTCTTCTCCATATAATTCTTCAAAACTCACATTAACATCCGGAGTGGACAATTAACTAATTTACCCCGAGTTGACTCATCTAAGCACATGATCTCATCAGCAAACAAGTCTTCAAATGATATATCAATTGGAGGTTCAAATACAGTCTCAGTTGGCTCATTGAAAGTGAAGATATCAACTTTCCCCTTTTTAAAGGGTACTCGGATAAGAGAATCACAAGGTTGTGACTCATCTTTTGGATCTTCACCTTCCTCCTCACAATTGTTACTAATGAAATTAACCTCAAATGTTTGATCTTTTGTTTGGTGAGGCTGTGTGTGGAAGACATTGTGTTCATGTGTCATGTTACCAAAAGTCAACCTCATTGATCCATTCCGGCAATTAATGATTGCATTTGCAGTAGCCAGGAATGGTCGACCCAGAATGACAGGAATTTGTGCCCTTTGATTGGAATTTGACACTGGTTTTGTTTCAAGGACAACAAAGTCAACTGGATAAAAGAATTCTCCAACTTTGACCAGGACATCTTGAATTACCCCCTTGGGTTTAGTAACAGAGTGATCAGCCAATTGGATGGTCATTTGGGTTGGGTGGAGATCACCTAACCCCAATTGTTGGTACACAGAGAAAGGTAGGAGATTGATACTGGCCCCCAAATCAAGAAGTGCCCTATTTATTGTAGTCTGTCCTATGATGCATGAAATGGTGGGGCTCCCTGGGTCTTTGTATTTAACAGGAATTGGACCAGTGAGCAACTCATTGATAGATGATGCAAGGAAGACTTTTTTAGGGACTTGGGTCTTCCTCTTCTTGGTGCACATTTCCTTCAAAAATTTGGCATATGAAGGCACTTGTTGAATGGCATCAAGAAGAGGGACATTGACTTGGACCTTATTGAATGTTTCTTTTATCTTCTCCATGTGAGCATTTGACTTGTTATTTCTCAGCCTATTTGGATATGGAACTATAGGCTTGTATGTATGCTCATCTACCTTTTCTTCACCCTTGGCCTTGGAAGTGGATGGCTCTGAACTAGAGGATGGTTTGTCAGAAGTTGGTTGTATTGGGACATGAGGAGTTGGCTTTGGTACTGGATGAGATGGTGGACTAGAAACCTTATTGTCTATTTGTTTACCAGATCTCAGGGAATGAATGGCATGACATTGACTGGGTCCTGAATTTTCAACTTTGGGATTTAGCAATGGCTGGCTTAAGAACAGTCCTTTTTGATTCTCAGCCAATTGCTTGATCTGGACCTTCATTTCATTCAACTCCTGTTGCTGGTTCTTTGTTAAGGTTTCTATCATTTGTTTCAACTCAGATATTTCAGAATTATTTTGGGGTGGATGTTGAGGATATGGAGATTGGAACTGTGATTGGTAGAATGGTGGAGGATTCTGATAATATGGTGGTGTGTTCTGATATGACTGATATGACTGTGGTGGACTTTGAGATGGATGAATATACAGTGAATTCTGATCGAAACTGGATGGATGAAACTGAGCATTGTACAGATGTGGAAGTGGTGGCATATGATGCTCAGTACCAGACTGACTCCACAAAGAATTTGGCTGGTTCTGCCATCCTGAATTGTAAGTATTGGAGTATGGGGGTCTGGTAAATGCTGCATTCATGTTCTCCTGAAATGATTGGGGCTGATAAAATGGACACTCCTCAACAACATGGCTAAGGTCTTGACATTTGGTGCAACCTGGTCTAATCAAAGGCAATGGGTTGACCTGGTTGACCACAGAATTCCCTATTGACTCAAGCAACTCTATCCTCTTCATTAATTGTGTGATCTTGGTTTCTGAAGCTAGAGAGGATTCTTTGGATTGTGTACCAGTTCTGGAAGTGGTGGGAGTCGGTTTATCAGGGCATGACTCCCACTGAATGGTTTTCTCAGCTAGGGTTTCAAAGAGATCCCACCCCTGATGTTCATCTTTCTTCAGAAATTCCCCTTGGCACATGGATTCTAAAAGTGTTTTCGTTTGGTAATCTAATCCATCATAGATAATCTGGCATAGACGCCATTTCTCTATGCCGTGATGGGGACATAGGGCTAAGAGGTTTTTGAAACGCTCAAGATATTTCCAGAAAGGTTCATTTTGTTCTTGCTTAAATTGCATTATGTTTTTTCTCATGAGGGCTGTTTTGTGGATAGAATAGAATTTCCTAAGAAAGACCTTAACAAAATCATCCCATGAAGATATGGAACTGACAGGAAGACTATAAAGCCATTTCTTAGCTAAATCCTTAAGTGCAAACGGTATGAACCGTAACCTAACAGCATCCTCAGAAAGTTGGGATATTCTCATCATTTGGCATACCTCTTCAAACTCACGAATAAAGAGGTACGCGTCCTCAGACTCAAAACCATGGAAGTGGGGAAGTGTATTAATGAATTGCGGTTTCAGCTCAAAGTTGTTTCCATTAGGCTCGGGGAGAAGAATGCATGAAGGAATGGAGGTGCGAATCGGATAGAATCGATCCTGAAGTGAGACGTTGTTGGTCATGATGTGAAGTGGATGTGTAAGTGCAAGTGTAGAATTAGGATCACAAAACCACTATCGTATATACAATCACAAACAACGTGCACCGATCACACCAGCGAAAAAAGAAAAATAACAAACAACAAAAGAAAAAATCAATCCAAGCTTGTCTAGAGTTTCTGGTCCTAGATGACTCCTAAATAGACTGTCCACGGGAGGTTTAGTGTGGACTCTGACTATAAGCAAATCAGCCAGGGAAGGGTAAAGTCGTTGGGAGGTTTTCCGTCCGAAGACGTTCCTTAATTAAGTAACCAACAACCTTCGGGCTTTCGGCCCTCAACCCCTTTCCTAGACACTGATTTTACAGAAGTCAATTTCCAACACTTTTCCCCCTTAGGATAATCTCCTAAGTGAGTCCGGATGTCCCTAGGGCCAACGTCTATCAAATTTTAGTTACAAGCTTGGGATTGTGAGTACGTGGGGAAAATGATTTCCGGGCTAAGGAAAGGGTAATGACCTCCCCCACCTTATGTTATTTACAGGAATTGCCCTTAGAATTAATTGTGCAAGTGTACGATATAGAAACAAACAAGGTTCACTCCAAGTAAGAAAAATCAAACAAAGAGTGAGTCTTAGTCTATATGCAATGAATCACGTACCTTGTCCCACGCACTCTTCAACAGTAAATTTAAAGTAATTGAAAGACACGTGCCTATAATGCAAATGTCTAACAATTATTATCAATTACAACCAATTTCTTACTGTTGAATTAATTAACAGGAATACAGTGAAGTATACAGGAAATGAAGTATATAGGCAGCAGTATCTTGCAGAGCAGAAGCCCCTGCAAAAATTTTGTAAGTAGTGAACTCTAAAGTGCCGCGTTCCCACGGCAATTCTTGTGGATCCGCGGCACAATAGAGGGATCCTGGGCTCTACTTTCTTGAGCAGAGGCCCAGGTCCACTTATATGATTCTGCTGTGCAAATATTTCTGAATCTTCAACCTGTACCTGCAACAGAGAAGATATATCGTTTAGTTTCTCACTTTTAAAAATACCGTCGCTCTCCCCGGCAACGGCGCCAAAAATTTGATTAGACGTAAAAGGGGGCGATACTTATTATGTGTATAGAATGTGATTGATGTACCCTTTCTTGTCTCCGCTATAGCCTAGGGCTATACCGAGTCGGATCTCAGGGAGAGCTAGTGTAGAAACGTTACGATACACGTGAGAAGATAAAACGAGAACTCTTCTTTGTTTACAAGAATAAAGAATCAAAAGAAAAACAAATAAAAGAAAGGATGGCTATGTTCATGGTGGAAATCGGGAGAAATTAAGATTGAGATGGATTTGAACTAACAACTAAAAAGAAAGTAAAATCAAGAAAACTTTGAATGCAAGAAATCCATGACTAGCTAACCTTAACTACCTTGCTAAACTAACTAAACTCCGTGATAGTGATGCGTGCCTCATGTTGATTCATCGGCATGGATGTGTCTTGCTTGTGGTCTAATTACCTTCTCACATGGATGATGGGGAAACATTCTTGGACTTGTCTTATAGCCTCCATAGATGGTCATAGGCCTACAAATAGACTTTCACTAATGGAATCAAAAGAGCTACACTCAAGGGATGCAAATGAAGAACATACAACTTTCACTAATGGAAGTAGTGAAGTTGTACATCAATTAGCATATTGGTGCTCCATCTCCATGTTCCATCAAGGCACTAGTTCAAAGACTAGGCTCTACATGAGGCACACATGAATCATATGGAGAATTACAACAAGATTCTTGCCAAGAAATGAAACAAAAACCCATCGGAGAAGAGAAGATCATACAAATTGCAAGATGAAGTAAGGCAATCACCCATGAGTTAGAAGTTAGCAAGAGTAGTGGTTAGCTAGTACATGGAACAAAAATTAGCTACTAGACATTACAAAAGCAAAGCAAAGCATGATTGAATTACTAGAAATTAACAAAGCAAGTAACAAAGCAAAATAAAAGCAAGTGAAGAAGACAAACTAGAATCAAGCTCAAGTAGATATGTAGAGAATGGATCAATCCTTGTATAGCTCCAAGTTGTCACTCCTTGTTGATACAAGCTCTCTCTCTCATACAAATCTCTCTTGCAATGAAATCTAGGGAGGAGAAGATCCTAGAGAGAACTAAAAATCCTAAACAAAACCTAACAAAATTACAATCTATTCACTAATCTCTCTCTCTTCTCTGATCAGTCTCAGCTCGCAGGTCTTCATAGGGTATTTATAGGAGAAATGGGAAGCTTCCAGAGAGATGTTTGTTGCCACAAAATTCGGATCTCAACGGCCACTGTACGGCCGCGCCCAAGTCGCGCCCCGCGGCAAGATCTGGGCCGTTGGTCCAGATCTTTCTGGTACAGGTTGTTGCAAGTTAGTTTGGCCACGTGGTATGGTTAGAATCTTGGTTTGTTGCGAGGATCTCTCTGGATCTGATTTGGATTTGGCTTTATCTTGAATCTTTAATTAATCACCTTAATTATTGCTTAATTAAGGTAATTAATTTGGCTAACTCTCCTTTAAGTGTGTACCTGCAAATATGTAGAGAAGAGGAGTAAAAATCACATATTTATTTGTAATATGTATGGGGATTATGATGTAAAATATGCAATATTGAGTACTAATCACATACAAGGCATGGACTCCCATCCAACCGCCCGTAGAAGGTAGGGGTTTTCAAAAATAGGTTTGAAAATAATGTATGTTTGAAAAACTCTACCAACACGAAGAATATCGCAACTAGTTAAATAGAAAAACTTGTAAACTAGTACGAAATCCTTTAAGTAAGGAATAAAACAAAAGTATTTTTCATGAAACAACATATAAATCACATGGTCACTAAAACACTCAAAGTCCATAAAGCTCATATCATACTCATGAAAAACACAATCATGAGAAACATTTAAATAGAATGAGTGCACAAGTGTAATGTGAAACATATCATCATGAAAATATTCAATTAAGCTCAATTATTCCTTAAAACATGAAAATCATCAAAACTTACTTTCTTCAAGGCATATGTATGTCAAGTACAAACTAAAGTATATATACATATCCAAAATATAACGAGTCCACAAAAATATATGCATGAAGGCACGTGGCTCAAAGGGATGTATATGCATAATCAATAGTTTGGACAAGATGGACATATACATGAAGCTAAACACAAACACATGAACATGAAAACATGGATAAAATAAGAATACAAGTCAAATGCATGAATCATCAAAACTAGACTATACTAGCACATCTAATGGGAACAAATAAGCAATCAAGCACAAACATATAAAGATTTATTTGCGGCCCACTATATGTACAAGTATAAATCCTTGTCTTAATGAAAACTAACATTTAAACAAGTAATCAAATCATGAAGTATAAAAACGAGATATGAATCAACATAAACATGATCAATATGTAAATCCTCATGCTATTAGACCTATGATATACATAATAGCTAAACATATGCGAGAACACAAAGAATGATCCATATTAAACATGGGTATCTCAAAAGCTATACATGCATGTCAATGATCTAATAATCATGGCATTTCCATAATAATCAAAACATGCTATAAATAATGATATGAAGGCATGTAAATATAAACGGGAGTTAGAGATCGATACCAAAACCGATGAAGGCACTTCTCTAGTTCTCCAAACCAAAGTGGTCCTCCCACCAAACATTCCTTGAAAGTGATGCATCCAACTAGTTCTCTTTTAAGCTCGGAACGCATCCACCTCAAGGCACCATAACTCTCACGTCATGCGAGAGCCCACACTTACATCAAATACAATAGGGGTGGTCTTTGGTACCCATACTCTATTGGGTCCATGGGGTTAGTACCTTTTCTAACCCAAACAAATTTAGTTGCTAAATTAGAAACATGTATTCTATCATAACAAAATTTAGCAAGGTGGCCCTTACGTCCACAATGTGTACAAGTGTACACATGAGCATACAAGGTGTGATGGTTGTGACTGTGAGTAGCATGTGTATGCCGACGAGGGTGTACATGCATAGATGGAACTTGTTTCTTTCGAAACAAAGATTCCAAATGTGTATGACTCAAAACACAATGGCTCAAAGTGGAGCCCAAACAATCCATATTCTTCTTTAACAAATTTATATCTTTTTCAATGTTAGAAGAAGTGGAGCATGCAATAGGTGAAACTATCCTAGCATGGCAAACATGTGTATCTATATCATTTTTTAAACAATATTTTTCTTTAAACAAACATCTAAATCCTTTGAAATAGAATCAATTTTTATTTTCAAAGAATCATTTTCTTTTACAACAAAATCAAGTTTAGAAGACATAACTTTATTTTTCTTCAAAACTTCATTACAATCATTTCTATTTTTCAAAATCTCATTTTCTTTTAAAACAAGGTCTAGTTGAGATTTCAATGAATCCCTCTCATTAGAAACCTCTTCCTTCTCTTGCAAAACCAAGTCAAGTCTAGAAAGCAAATTTTTATTTTCATTGTTAAGTCCTAAACTTTTCTTTTTCAACAAATTATATTTTTCTATCAATTTTTCACAAACTATAGAAAGTTCTTCATTTAAGGCATTAGGATCCACATAATCATCACAAGAAGAACTAGCATCATTACAATATAATTGAGATTCCGAAGATACCTCAAGGGAGTCATTCCCTTGGACCATTAAGCATTGTGACTCGGATTCTCCACTAGACTCCTCCGGTTGGATTGGCATTTGAAGCTTGGAGGTGGAGGTGGTCAACTTGTTCCACACTGCAAAGGCGGAATCAAGGTTAGAAACAAGCATAAGATATTCTTTAGAAAGCGTGCTTCTAATAGCCTCAAGGGCTTGTGCATTGGCCCCTATATGATTGCTATTTTCAAGATAGCATTTCTTAGTAGCGGCAAGAAAAACATGCAAACCTAGGGTTTTTAGGTATATGGACATCTTGGTCTTCCAAACAACAATGTTGGAAGAATCAAACATAGGTGGGGTCATGAAGTCCATGAGTGTGTGCAAACAAATAGTGTGCAAAATGCAAATGAGAGATTAGCTAACCAAGATCTCACTCCTAGGTGGTTAAACCTAAGTATCAGGAGCGTAGGCTCTGATACCAATTGAAATCACCTAGAGGGGGGTGAATAGGTGATATGGCTAATCTAGAAACTAAATGCGGAATTACAAAACTAATTGCAACTATACTTAGTGCAACCAACGAGTGTAGCCGAATTCCCCGTGAAGGGCTCTGAACTAACTCCTCTTGATTCCTCTGAATAAGAGTTGAGGCGCTATATGAAGCTCTCGTGGTTAAGCACAAGTGAGGCACACACAAACAATCCAAGCATATAAAATATGATGAGCAATGTGAATAGATGCAAGGCACAAATAAGAGAGAGAGAGAGTAAGAGTCAATGGATCAAACGCAAACAACAAGATGTGTTTCGAGGTTCGAGCCCCTAGCTCTAAGTCCCCGCCTTCACCGAGAAGGATTTCTAATCCACTAACTTGTCCACCGAGGACTCCCACCGAGGGAACCTCCACCGAGGAGGATTTTGTACAACCGGGAGTACCGAACTCCTCTCTCAAACAATACAACCTCCACCGAGGAAAACAATCACCACCTCACACAAGAGGGGTAGGCCCGTAGCCAAACAACCACAAATCACCTCTACCGAAGAGGGATATAAACCAACACCAACTCCACCTCACCAAGAGGGAGTAAACCAACAACCTCAACCTCTACCAAAGAGGGAGCAACCAACAAAGGGTTTTTACAACAAGTGGTATATCTCAACCACAAACCACTTCCTTTTTTCCACAAATAAATGATCCTAAATAGATAGGATAGGAGATATAGCTCAAGTGGAAATCAAGGTGTTTTTGGAAATCAAATAACAAAGAAAAACTACTTGGGAAATCTCTTGTAAATGATAGAAATAAAAATCCAAAACAATATCCCAAAATCTAGTTTTCTTTGATTTTTCCAAAATCCTTGAAAACAAAACAAAGAATAGCAATTTGATTCAAAAACTTTTTGTTTAAAACACTAGAAGAGATCTGAAATTTTTGGCTCTGAAAATCTTAGAGAAAACCACAATCAAATGGGGTATATATAGCCCCAAAACTAAACTAGCCGTTAGCCGTTAGGCTGTATCTTTCATTTTCTCTTCCAAGAGAATAATTTCCCTTTTCCATTTTCTTTTCCTTTTCCTATTTTCTTTCTTTCCTTCCTCCACAATCCACAAGAATTCCAATTTCTCAAAATTCCATTTTCTCCCAAATTTCCAATAAACTCCACACACTTCCACCAACTTCCTCATTAAATGCCCTCTTTTTCTCTCTCTTCCATGGCCAGCCAAGTGTGGCTAGGAGAGACACCTCACCTCCCCTATTTACAAAAACCCCCCTCTCTTTTAATTATTTGCACCTCCTTCGCAAAATCTAAAACCTATAAATACTTTTCCTTCTCCTTTCTTTATTCATTTTCACTTCATCTTTCTCTTTCTTCTCTTCACCAAAACCCTAACCTCCAACATCTCCTTCACCTCCACCACCTCCGCCGGCGCCTCCGGCCACCACGACGCCGGCGAGAGACCCCCGAATTCCGGCCACCACTTCTTCTCACCAACACCAACAACAAAACCACTAATCCCACCTTCTTCTTCATCATCAACTTCCATCACTACCACCATCACTCCATCACCTTGTACTCTTTTTGGTGAGTGTTCTTCTTCACCAAGATTTGATTAATTCTTAGTATAATTATGTTTTCATATCATGTATACTTAGGTCTTCAAATCATGATTAGTTGACATCAAACAAAACCATCACAAATCTATTCTGTGTGCTGTTTCCAGTCGATTAGTCGACTTGACCTAAGGACTAGTCGACTTGAAACCCTTAGTTGAAACGTAACCTTTTCAAGAACAAAGTTTTAGTCGACTTAGGTTATTTATTAGTCGACTGGAAACCTCTATTAGTCGACTACTCCCTTGACCCTAGTCGACTAACTTTTCCTGAATCAGAAACCCAACTCTCTGTTACACGGTTTTAGTCGACTTAGAGTGTCTGTTAGTCGACTTAAAATCATTGTTAGTCGACTACTCTTTCCATCCTAGTCGACTAACTTTTCCTGAAACCAGAACCCAACTCTCTGGAACCCAGTTTTAGTCGACTATACCAGACTGTTAGTCGACTAACCCCTCTATTAGTCGACTACCCTTTCCACCTAGTCGACTAACTTTAGCTGTCTGTTATGGTTGATTTCTTTCTTGAATAGGAACCTTATCCTCTAGACTTACATCACATATTGGTACTACTTGACTTGTCTCTTGACAAACATCATCTTCCCTTCTCTCTTTCTCTCTCCTCTTCACTCTACATATTTATATCATATATTATGGCGCATCCCGAGTTCCGTGGATTTCGGACCTTTCGGCTTTTCGGTGATTTAGGCGAGTTGTCTCGCTCTTCTCTCGTCTCTATTTGAGTTTCCCATTTCGTCGGGACGATAAGTATTTCACTTCTTATTTCCATATTCATGTATCGCCCTGTAATTGCTTGTATTATGGTAGCTTCATTTTTTACTTGTGCCATGCTTATGATATGCTTGCTTCTTTATCGTATACCATGCGTGGCCGACCCTTCGTGGTCGTTGGACTTTGAGTCACTTCCATGTTACCACTTGCTATTACTCAGACCGTCAGTTACATGTTTCTATTTAACACATGTATATCACTTGCCAACTGATTGGTTATCATCTACTACCTGGCATGCCACTACTTGGCAAGACCCTTTTTGTTATGCCATAACTTAACCTGACTGTTATCAATCCTTTGATATGCTTGGTTGTTTATTAAATATCATCATTCTGTCATGCTATCACTTAACACCCAGCATGATAACTTGACTTGTGATTATCACCTTTACGGGAACTTTACTTTATTATCCTGTATCATGATCAGTGACTTGTATTCCTGCTTTATATGCAGTGACCTGACTATATAGTACTTATGTACTCCTGATTTCCTGATCATGTCCTGTTCCAGTTATTCCCGTAAAGTGATAATTAAACTAATGAATCCTAAAAAGGACCAACTTGTATTGGGTCGGGGGAAACATGCGGATATCAATATGTGTTCGTGTTTACAGTGGCTTTTAGGAATGTTGTGCAACTACATGTTCCGGTCTGACCTGTGGGCCTCCAGGGGACCGAGGGGAGAGCTGGCTCCCTCATTACTGGTACCATCATGATAAGGGCATACATAAGTCCCTCCTGTTAGCCTTGCGGCTGGTTTCCGTTACCATGCAACGGAACAATCCTGGGCCGTGGTCCCGGGTATGTACGGGACCCACTGTAAACATAGTTCGTTGATACCCCCGCTAGTTTCCAATAACAACCTTGTTTTACTCGGATATGGATCTATGTGCGTTGGGACGCTAGTTCACATAGCTAGATATCAGGGTAAGACGAGTAATAATAAAGTGTCGTAATAACCGGCTCTTTAAGTTGTAAGTAGAGGTATGTGGAATGGGACGCATACTAAAGCCTGCAACTTAAACGGCTATGAATCTGTGATGTGCCTTACCATAATTACTTGTTCCGGACTTTATATCGGATTTCCTGTTTTATGAGTATTATGTTATGACCACCTTGTAACTCAGGTTGTATGTGCTTAGATTACGATGATATGAGATAAAGGTATATAGATGAGGGTTTCCTTGTTTGGATTATTCCTTCGATGTACTAGTCTCATAGAACCGTGATCTAAAACCATACAATCAGATTTACTCGTCCTTGGTTTTATTCGAATTTCCTGTTTTATGATTATTATGCCACACCTGTTCATATCTGCTCTAACCCATCTGTCCCCTGAGTATTTCTTACTTGATATCATTTGTTATATGCATACTTGTACTCACCCTGCTTCGCCACTTGGTATTGGTACTACTCGCCTGGGGAGTGTCATTTGACTCCCCTGGATCCTCATGTCCAGGTCTTGGAGCTTGGAGCGTGTGGATTCTCCCTGTTGTGGATCAGAGTGGCGCAGCGGTAGCGTGGATCCCCAGCCGATCATCCAGAGCTCCATCCTTCCAGGCCCCCTTGTGGGTCTCTCGAGTTTTCCTTTATAAACTCGTGAGTACCCTTTTCTGTTTATACTTGTACATTTCCAAGTCCTTTATACTGTTCATATATGTACATTTCCATGTATTCTCGCATTTGCGCATATCAGTGATGTAATATTCATGTAATATTGGATCACTTCTGGTGATAACTTTGTAATTGTACTTATGTGTTGGAATGTATAATGCACCATTGCTTCCGTACTCTGATTCTTGTCTGTACTGATGCTTAGCGTATATACGGGAGGGTAGTTCTGACCTACGTATATACGTTGCAGTGACGTCCCCGTATCCGTGGGATCGGGGCGTTACAGGATGGTATCAGAGCCTAGGCTCTAACTTCCTCAGTACGTCCAGAGGGCAAATTAATGGTAAAGAAATTTGCAACTGGAATACTTGAGTCTTGGTTATACATTCCAACTACAAGTGCAGAGTTATCTAATTCTTGACCATCCTTCCTTTGATTCCTAATCCCTCCTATCCTTTCCCTGTTTTGGTTTTATGAAGCCTTTATGCCAACTTAAGATATGATTAGACTAGAGAGGTAGTAGCTGGTTCAGAATGAAGCTATTATGTGACCTCTTCGGCGAATTCTATGAAGCTTGGTATTCTCCAGATTGATCCTGATCTGGCTATCTTTCAGAAGTCAGCAGTCGGAATTCTCTACGGATATTCTTTCAGAGTGATTGGTGCCTGGTATTCGGGATTCTTAATTATCGGTCTTCTTTAGTATTATGCTCAGGACTATCAGGATTTCCTTTATCTTCAGTATTCTGGCTTATTCTCGGAGGGCTATCAAATATGCAGTACAACTGGAATTCTAAAGATTTATACAGCCGGAAGTGCGGAGGATGATTATTGTTCAGTCGACCTGAGAGCCCTACCTATAGTGCTTCATATCTTAATTGGTATAAATTCCACCCTTGACCTCTTTGTGTTCATTTTACCCCTTACCGAAATTGCGAGGACGCAATTTTTTGTAAGGTGGATGGAATGTAACACCCCGCTCCCGGAATGCGTACTTAGTTGCGTATTCAGATTTTTGATCGTATTTTTCGATTTACCTTCTGTACTCATTTTGTATTATGAATTGTTTATATGATTGTTTTGTCTTAAATTTGGATTCGTGGACTCGGAGTCAGCCCTAGTCTGAACCGAAGACCCGATCCTAATGTATTACTTGATTTGGTCTTTCCGGTAATTAGATTTGACCGATTTCAGTTTCAAATATTTTTTTCCTATATTTTAGATTTTATATGATTTTCTGGAATTTTCCTGAATTTAATTAAATATCTTCAAAACCGGTGTCGGCCAGTGCTGCTGACCGATTTCCGGATTTTTAGTTTACAAACGGTTTAGAATTTCTAAAAGTTCCTTTAGACATTATTTCTTAAAATCATATTTTCTACCTAAATACTTTTCTGAGGATTTTATGAATTTATGAAAATTCCACCGGAGTCGGTAGCTAGCTGATTCCGAGATTTTTAGTTTTAAACTGTAAAGTATTTCTTAAAACGGATTTCACTATAATTCTTAGATTAATATTCTTGATTTTTGATAATTATTTCGAGTCGTTCCAAGATACTTGATTTCGGACGATTCCGGTATTTTCCCGAAAGATTTCCGCATCCGCAACCGAATCCCGGGAATCCGCCACTTTCATTATCTTTCATTTTCTCTTCCAAGAGAATAATTTCCCTTTTCCATTTTCTTTTCCTTTTCCTATTTTCTTTCTTTCCTTCCTCCACAATCCACAAGAATTCCAATTTCCCAAAATTCCATTTTCTCCCAAATTTCCAATAAACTCCACACACTTCCACCAACTTCCTCATTAAATGCCCTCTTTTTCTCTCTCTTCCATGGCCAGCCAAGTGTGGCTAGGAGAGACACCTCACCTCCCCTATTTACAAAAACCTCCCTCTCTTTTAATTATTTGCACCTCCTTCGCAAAATCTAAAACCTATAAATACTTTTCCTTCTCCTTTCTTTATTCATTTTCACTTCATCTTTCTCTTTCTTCTCTTCACCAAAACCCTAACCTCCAACATCTCCTTCACCTCCGCCGGCGCCTCCGGCCACCACGACGCCGGCGAGAGACCCCCGAATTCCGGCCACCACTTCTTCTCACCAACACCAACAACAAAACCACTAATCCCACCTTCTTCTTCATCATCAACTTCCATCACTACCACCATCACTCCATCACCTTGTACTCTTTTTGGTGAGTGTTCTTCTTCACCAAGATTTGATTAATTCTTAGTATAATTATGTTTTCATATCATGTATACTTAGGTCTTCAAATCATGATTAGTTGACATCAAACAAAACCATCACAAATCTGTTCTGTGTGCTGTTTCCAGTCGATTAGTCGACTTGACCTAAGGACTAGTCGACTTGACCTAAGGACTAGTCGACTTGAAACCCTTAGTTGAAACGTAACCTTTTCAAGAACACAGTTTTAGTCGACTTAGGTTATTTATTAGTCGACTGGAAACCTCTATTAGTCGACTACTCCCTTGACCCTAGTCGATTAACTTTTCCTGAATCAGAAACCCAACTCTCTGTTACACGGTTTTAGTCGACTTAGAGTGTCTGTTAGTCGACTTGAAATCATTGTTAGTCAACTACTCTTTCCATCCTAGTCGACTAACTTTTCCTGAAACCAGAACCCAACTCTCTGGAACCCAGTTTTAGTCGACTATACCAGACTGTTAGTCGACTAACCCCTCTATTAGTCGACTACCCTTTCCACCTAGTCGACTAACTTTAGCTGTCTGTTATGGTTGATTTCTTTCTTGAATAGGAACCTTATCCTCTAGACTTACATCACATATTGGTACTACTTGACTTGTCTCTTGACAAACATCATCTTCCCTTCTCTCTTTCTCTCTCCTCTTCACTCTACATATTTATATCATATATTATGGCGCATCCCGAGTTCCGTGGATTTCGGACCTTTCGGCTTTTCGGTGATTTAGGCGAGTTGTCTCGCTCTTCTCTCGTCTCTATTTGAGTTTCCCATTTCGTCGGGACGATAAGTATTTCACTTCTTATTTCCATATTCATGTATCGCCCTGTAATTGCTTGTATTATGGTAGCTTCATTTTTTACTTGTGCCATGCTTATGATATGCTTGCTTCTTTATCGTATACCATGCGTGGCCGACCCTTCGTGGTCGTTGGACTTTGAGTCACTTCCATGTTACCACTTGCTATTACTCAGACCGTCAGTTACATGTTTCTATTTAACACATGTATATCACTTGCCAACTGATTGGTTATCATCTACTACCTGGCATGCCACTACTTGGCAAAACCCTTTTTGTTATGCCATGACTTAACCTGACTATTATCAATCCTTTGATATGCTTGGTTGTTTATTAAATATCATCATTCTGTCATGCTATCACTTAACACCCAGCATGATAACTTGACTTGTGATTATCACCTTTACGGGAACTTTACTTTATTATCCTGTATCATGATCAGTGACTTGTATTCCTGCTTTATATGCAGTGACCTGACTATATAGTACTTATGTACTCCTGATTTCCTGATCATGTCCTGTTCCAGTTATTCCCGTAAAGTGATAATTAAACTAATGAATCCTAAAAAGGACCAACTTGTATTGGGTCGGGGGAAACATGCGGATATCAATATGTGTTCGTGTTTACAGTGGCTTTTAGGAATGTTGTGCAACTACATGTTCCGGTCTGACCTGTGGGCCTCCAGGGGACCGAGGGGAGAGCTGGCTCCCTCATTACTGGTACCATCATGATAAGGGCATACATAAGTCCCTCCTGTTAGCCTTGCGGCTGGTTTCCGTTACCATGCAACGGAACAATCCTGGGCCGTGGTCCCGGGTATGTACGGGACCCACTGTAAACATAGTTCGTTGATACCCCCGCTAGTTTCCAATAACAACCTTGTTTTACTCGGATATGGATCTATGTGCGTTGGGACGCTAGTTCACATAGCTAGATATCAGGGTAAGACGAGTAATAATAAAGTGTCGTAATAACCGGCTCTTTAAGTTGTAAGTAGAGGTATGTGGAATGGGACGCATACTAAAGCCTGCAACTTAAACGGCTATGAATCTGTGATGTGCCTTACCATAATTACTTGTTCCGGACTTTATATCGGATTTCCTGTTTTATGAGTATTATGTTATGACCACCTTGTAACTCAGGTTGTATGTGCTTAGATTACGATGATATGAGATAAAGGTATATAGATGAGGGTTTCCTTGTTTGGATTATTCCTTCGATGTACTAGTCTCATAGAACCGTGATCTAAAACCATACAATCAGATTTACTCGTCCTTGGTTTTATTCGAATTTCCTGTTTTATGATTATTATGCCACACCTGTTCATATCTGCTCTAACCCATCTGTCCCCTGAGTATTTCTTACTTGATATCATTTGTTATATGCATACTTGTACTCACCCTGCTTCGCCACTTGGTATTAGTACTACTCGCCTGGGGAGTGTCATTTGACTCCCCTGGATCCTCATGTCCAGGTCTTGGAGCTTGGAGCGTGTGGATTCTCCCTGTTGTGGATCAGAGTGGCGCAGCGGTAGCGTGGATCCCCAGCCGATCATCCAGAGCTCCATCCTTCCAGGCCCCCTTGTGGGTCTCTCGAGTTTTCCTTTATAAACTCGTGAGTACCCTTTTCTGTTTATACTTGTACATTTCCAAGTCCTTTATACTGTTCATATATGTACATTTCCATGTATTCTCGCATTTGCGCATATCAGTGATGTAATATTCATGTAATATTGGATCACTTCTGGTGATAACTTTGTAATTGTACTTATGTGTTAGAATGTATAATGCACCATTGCTTCCGTACTCTGATTCTTGTCTGTACTGATGCTTAGCGTATATACGGGAGGGTAGTTCTGACCTACGTATATACGTTGCAGTGACGTCCCCGTATCCGTGGGATCGGGGCGTTACAATGAGTTAATCATCATCAAAACTAGAGTGGAAAGCCTCTGGGCCAACAAGGACGAGATGCTTGGCTGTATAGTCGAGACGAGGATGTGAGGGGCTTGATTTGCAGTTTTGGGAAAGATGACAAGTTTGATTCGAATTTGATATCGAATTGGAGCTGATGTGCGATCTGTCATGGTGGAAGCACTTGCAGCGAGTTGAACAAATGGCTATTGTGGATGATGATATAATTGATGTTGGACTCAGTGAGGAGAAGTCGGGGCTCGGTTGAGATTGTCAAAGATAGAGGGAAGAAGATTTGGATAGGGGTACAAGTGGATTTCGATGGATATTATGGTGTTTGGCTTAGGATTTCATGGCTGTAGGTATAGGTTGAGGTTGTAGATGATGGATATTTTTTTGTGTGTGAAAAAAAAGAAATTTGTTTGTGGAAGAGATTTTTGGAGTAATTTTAATCTAGATTTTGAGGAGATTAAGGAGAGCTCTTTAGAGCGATGGCCCGTCGAGAGTCTTGGCTACATGAGCATGACCCAGCGCAGGCTCGTTGTTGACCTGTCAATGACGATCAGAAGAAACCTTGCTCTGATACTATGTTACAATAATTGAAGAAAGGAAAAACTAAATTGTATATTATTAGTGAGGGTAATGCTCATATATATATTTATACATACACACACACACACACACACACACACACACAATTGATAAAGAGAATACATTTTTAATACAAGAATAATAAGAAAATCTTTATTCCTAATATTGTTCTAATGCAATATGAATTTTAATCCTAATACTACTCTTAACATTGAGAATTCAACTACAAGAGAACCGAAAACAGAGTACTCTCTATTTTGTCACCCAAATGCTAGCTTATTTTAAGAACAAGTGATCACCATTTTTTGATACTTAGGGCCTGTTTGGTTCGTTGCAAAACGTCGCAAGTCGTAAGTTGTAAAATGAGAATGGAAAAAGTGAACTGTAGCAGTGAAAATATATTGTGTTTTACGGTGTTTGGTTGATAAAGTGATGTGTAAATGGAAAAGTATATTGTGTTTTACGGTGTTTGGTTGGTAAAGTGAAAGTGTAAATGGTAAAGTATTTTGTGTTTTACGGTGTTTGGTTGGTAATGTAAAAGTGAAAGTGGAAAAGTTGACCACAAAATTAACTGTAGCAGTGATTTAAATAATATAAATATTATTAAATTAAATCTAATATTGCAAATTAAATTGTATTAATAAATTTGAGATAAAAAATTAATAATCTTAATATTTTATTTATAATAATAATATTAATAAAATATTAATTAAATAAATGATATAAAATCTTAAGAAAATCTAAAGAACATTAATAAAATTTTAAGAATACTAATAAAATATAAATATTAAAAAATGTTAAAAGAAATAAAATATAGTAAAAAATAGTAATAATATTAAAAATACTTGAAAATTATTATAGTATAAATTTTATTATAATATTATTGTAATATTATAGAAATATAAAAATAACAAAGTAAAATATAATTATAATTTAATAATAAATTATCATTAAAGTATTATTATACTGAATTATTATTACAATATTAACATAATAAAATATTAATATAATAATAAAAATTATTATGATATTAATAAAGTAATTTTTATATTAAAATTAAATAACTAAATATATAGTAATTTTATATTATAGTATAATATTGTTATATTAATAAAATATTTACTCTAAATAAAATAATAAAAAATGGAATAAGTATTAATAAAATAATAAAATATTAAATAAAATATTAAATAAAATAGTAAATTAAAATAGTAAATATTAAATATTAAAACAATATTAAAAACAATAAAAAATTAAAGATTAAAAATATAAAATAATTAAATACTTTATTACAATATTAACATAATAAAATATTAATATAATAATAAAAATTATTATGATATTAATAAAGTAATTTTTATATTAAAAATTAAATAACTAAATATATAGTAATTTTATATTATAGTATAATATTGTTATATTAATAAAATATTTACTCTAAATAAAATAATAAAAAATGGAATAGGTATTAATAAAATAAAAAAATATTAAATAAAATATTAAATAAAAATAGTAAATTAAAATAGTAAAATATTAAATATTAAAACAATATTAAAACAATAAAAAATTAAAGATTAAAAATATAAAATAATTAAATACTTTATTACAATATTAACATAATAAAATATTAATATAATAATAAAAATTATTATGATATTAATAAAGTAATTTTTATATTAAAAATTAAATAACAAATATATAGTAATTTTATATTATAGTATAATATTGTTATATTAATAAAATATTTACTCTAAATAAAATAATAAAAAATGGAATAAGTATTAATAAAATAATAAAATATTAAATAAAATATTAAATAAAATAGTAAATTAAAATAGTAAAATATTAAATATTAAAACAATATTAAAAACAATAAAAAATTAAAGATTAAAAATATAAAATAATTAAATACTTAAATAAGAAATTGAACACTATTTAAAATATTAAATTTAAAAATATTAAATTATATATTGATTATCAAGTAACTGTTTTGAATTGGTGTACTACAAGTGAGAGTTACATGACCACAAAATTAACTGTAGCAACTGCAAGTGAGAAAATATGAGTGTAAAAGTGAGAATTAAATGACCACAAATTTAACTGTAGCAACTGCAAGTGAGAAAATATGAGTGTAAAAGTGAGAATTAAATGACCACAAATTTAACTGTAGCAACTGTAAAGTGGAAAAAGTTTTTGCATTTTGCAAATGGAAACAAACAAGTGTAAATGGTAAAGTTGCAAAACTTTTTGCATTTTGCAAAGTTTTGCAACCAACCAAACAGGCCCTTACTGTCAACTGGAGAGCGAATAGCTAACAACTTATGGAATGGGGTCTATGATCTGTCCAGATCCTTGAGGCCTTGTTTTGTGACAAGAGTTGGGTCAAGAATATAACTAATTCTTTCTAACTCTTGCTAAAGAACAAAAAAATTGGTAAAAGTTAGCAAGTCATGTAAAATTTGAAATTAGATCAAAACCACTTCGAAAACCACCAAATTCAAGAGTTGCTAATTCCACCAAAAGTTTGGAATTAGCCTCTCTCTCTCTCTCTCTCTCTCTCTCTCTCTCTCTCTCTCTCTCAACCTCTAATTCTAGCTAAATCTAATTCCAACCAAACTCTAATTCCTAACTCCTTCCAAATTATCTTCTCCCAAAGCATTAAATCCTAATCCCTAGCCCCACTTGTCAAAAACAACCCAAGTGTTACATCATTGGGCAATATCGTGGTTCCTATAGGATGGAGACGAGGGGTTTAGTCTAGACTTTATTTCCTTTTTAACACATTTCGCTCAAACTATAAGTTTAAATTGAAATAGCGCATCAAGTAATTCCCAAGAGCTTACTCTGATCCGCTTCTTTCTGGATCCCAAATGATAGAACTCTATGAGAGTCATCGATCATCTTTGTGTATGATTCATACTAGATTTGACAATTGCTCGTTCTATATCCTCCACATTCTTCACAATTCAGCAGAGTTTTTAAGTGACATGTTTTACTCTTCTTTTTTGCTGTTACTTAGAAAATGTGAGTCACAAACTGTAGGCACAAAATATTGTCATTATTTTTTGAACAATTAGACATCCAACTTGTAATCACAACCAAAGACACGTGCTTCTTATGTACTTTTTCTTCACGTAACTAGGCGCCAACTCATCAGCACCAAAGGCACCACTTGTGCTGTATTTATCCTCGTCACGCGCTTTTTCCATAATTTTTCCTTGACGTGGCCGCGCGTCTTGTTAGCCTTTAGAGTTTAGACATGTCAATATCCAAATGTTTGAGGGTGACTTTAGTAAAATAATTATCCAACACATTAAAACCCAAATATATTTAAAATGACAGTCAATGTTCTCGTGCGGCGGTGGCGACTGACTTCGGCGCCCGCCCCCTTCCCTACTCTCTCCCCAAATGCCCCCGCCGTCAACCTCAAGAAACTCACCGCCCCCAAAATTAGGGTTAGGGTTAGGGTTTCCAAAATGAAGCCCCTCGAACTCATCCTACTCCTCTCTCTCACCGCCGCCGTCTCCTCCTCCCTCCTCCTCCCCTGCTCCGCGTCCTGCAGCAGCGATGGCTGCGACCTCGCGCTCGCCTCCTACTACATCAGCGCCGGCCTCGACCTCAACCTCACCTACATCGCCTCCCTCTTCAACATCGACTCGCCGGACTCCGTCCTCCCCTACAACAACCTCGCCAGCAAGGACGTCATCATCACCGGGACCAGAATCAACATCCCCTTCTCCTGCGACTGCGTCATGGACTCCTTCCTCGGCCACACGTTCAGCTACAAGACCATCAACGCCGACACCTACACGACGATCGCGGCGACCCGATACGCGAATCTCACCACCGAGGCGTTTCTTGGATCCACGAACAGCTACCCGCCGAATCGGATCCCGTTGGGGGTCAACGTGAACGTGACGGTGAATTGCAGCTGCGGGGATCGGAGTGTGTCGAAGGATTACGGGTTGTTCGAGACGTACCCGATTCGGCCCGGCGAAAACCTAAGTTCGATTGCGAAGGAGTTTGGGATTGGTGAGAGTTTGATTCAGAGTTATAATCCGGGGGTGAATTTTAGCTCGGGGAAAGGGATCGTGTTTATACCGACAAAAGGTGAGCACGATGATCTTTTTTTCGTGTGCTGTTAGCTTAATTTTCCTGGTGAAAGGTTGCATTTTTGAAAGGAAAGTTGGTGTCTTGCTTGCTCTGGAGATATTTTTCAGCAGGTTGTGGAACTCAGTTTTCTAGTAGTTCATTTTTCTCTTTAAATTAGCCGTTGCGTTTACATATCGTGCTGCTTTGTTTTTAACTTCAGTTCTTCATCTATGCTTTTTTAATAAATGAAACCAATTTTCTAAGTTAAATTGATAGGTTGTTACCTTCTCTTTTAGCTTCTTTCTCTGAGAAGATTGAACTGAACTTAGAATTTAGATGTAGCTTGTTTAATTGGTAAGCGATAATAGTCTAGTTCATTTCATTGATTTATAAATCCTCAGATCGGATTTCAGATTGGTTAATAATGTAAATTTAGTTTGCGCAGTCAGAATCTAAAATTTCCAAAGAATCTGGCTGATAGAATGTGCTGAAGATTATTAGTTGGGAAAGCACATTAGGATTCTAATTCAGTTTGGTAACATGTCAGCATAGTTGAAAATGGTTTTCTTAAGTTGAAGATTGTGTAAGTTATAATAAGCGAGAAATTGCTAGGACAAACAGTCGATGATTCCTTGGGGAAACATTCTAATATAAAATACCGAGGCAAATATATTTCATGCTAAATATGTTGATTTAGTGCTTCCCATTATACTTAATTGTAGACTATTCTTCTTAGCATTTGCTTCATTAGATTTAGGCCTTTTCCTTTATCATCTGATTGTGAAACAAAAATTAACCAATTAGCTGGCATATTCGATTGTGACTGATTGGACTGACTAAATGACTAAACTGTTTGTATTCTTATGCAGATCAAAATAATAGTTATCGTCCCCTTCAATCAAGGTAAAGCTTTTAGATATTCACATCCTTCTCATCTTTGAATTTTTGTTGTTTAAGTCTCTAACATCCTTTTTCTCTTTTGCTGCAGCACAAATGGTTGGTTCATACTCATCTAAACAATTATTATACGCAAAAATGAGATAAAGTTCTCTATTGATGTTCAACTCATTTGGCGCATGGTACTTACTGCTTGTAATGCTTAATTCAAGCAGGAATTTCGGGAGGAGCTGTTGTTGGAATTTCTATAGCTGTAGTAATTGTTCTACTTGGGTTGGCCAGCTATTTATATTTTGGGGTCTATAAGCGAAAGAAAGCAAAGAAGTCCCAACTGATTCCATCATTATTCGCAGTCGAATCCACTTCGCAAAGTAATGGTAATTCTTCTAATAATTACACTATTCTCTGAATTTACCTTTTCCATGTGTAGCTTCTCCCAACGAAATGCAATTCTAGCTTCTGTGCAAACTTATGCTGCGATATGCTTATGAAATTTAGATTTTCAGGTAAGTCAGATCAAATGTTCTGAACTGATAAATGGTTGACTGAGAAATTAGATTGATTATATATTTAGAAATAATTAGGGCCTACATTTATTTAACTCAGAAACCCAATACACTATTAGCATAAACTGGGTATCTTCAATATTTTGATCGGTACAGGAAATATTGTTAGTGTAGGATCTAAAACTTTGACAACACAAACACTAGAGGGGGGTGAATAGTATTTTTTAAAAAATTCTAACAAGGAATGTAAATAATTTGCAAGAAAAATAAATATGCAGAGAATCAAACACAGAAATGCACACGCAAACACAAGATATTTTATCCTAGTTCGTCCTCTTGACCTATATCCAGTCCCCAAGTACCTGCTTGAGATTTTTCTTAACCTGATTTTAAAACTCAAAACCAATAAACAGTACCTAACTTGACAAACTCCTTCGTCAAATCTGTACAACTCTTCTCTACACCGAGAAGACCTTATTTGCAATGAGTACAATTGTTCTATAAGCGCAAGTGAGTTTACAAGGTCTTATAGTGGAACTCTTAGATTTTCTTCACTAGAAAATGAATTTGGTGAAGGAAAAAAATCAAAGAGATTTTCTTCTGAAGAACAGAACTTTTTTCAGAATTTTGACAAAATTTTATCTCTTGAAAGTTGTGTAAAAATAAAAAAATCAACCCCTATTTATAATTGAAGAATTCAGGCAGTTGGGGTGGTTATTAAATTTGAAATTGAATTATTTAAAGAACCAGAAAATAAAAAACTTACACAACTGTTCAACAGTCAGAAACTAACTGGATAGTCGGCTAGGATATGGAGTTTGTCGACTAGGTTTTCATATTTTGCTTATATTAGTCGACTAATGAACGGGGATAGTCGACTGCATATGAAATAAAAATTAATTTCATGTATCTGTAACGACTAGGTCTAATGGGTAGTCGACTAGGTCTAATGGGTAGTCGACTAGGTCTAGGGATCAATCTATTATCAATCAATAAGTCGACTCAAAAACCTAGACTGTTACCAAATTATTCTATGTAAAAGTCAATAAGGTCCACTAGGGTATATGTAGGGGTGAGCATCGGTCGGTTCGGTTCGGTTTTTGCTAATTTTTACAAAACCGAATTGAACCGATTAGACTTAGTAACCGAACCGAACCGAATCAACTCAGTTCGGTTCGGTTTTTTTCGGTTTTTCGGTTAGGTCAATATATTGCCATCATTTCTTACATTTTTTAATCACCATTATATTATCATCCTTTAATATTATAATCTCAAATATCCATTACCCAAATTAGAAATAAGAAAAAGATTCTAAGCTTAATGTGAATTGAAAATTTCATATTCTAAAACTTTTACACCGTATTTGAGCTCTTATATCAAAACTCATATAATTATTACTAACTTTTAATGATAAGAATGAAAAAAGAACTATATTAATATAAATACTATTCTCAATTGTGATGGTGTACTTAATATTGCTTTCACATATTCAACATAAAAAAGATGGTATTACTTAAACTAATGAGATAAGCTTCAACCAGTTTTTATTATGAACTATATGATTCACTAAATTGAAATTGAGTAGGTTAATATATAGAGTGAGAAATTCGGTTCGGTTCGGTCTATTCGGGTTTTGGAACACAAAACCGAAACCCGACCGAATTAGAGCGGTTTGGTTCGGTTCGGGTTCGGGTTTCGGTTTTTGGTCGGTTATTTCGGTTATAACCGAACTCTGCTCACTCCTAGGTATATGGGTCAGTTGACTAGTATGAATATGAATTGAAAATTTAGAACATCAGACTTTACCCAGTCGACTAGGTTCAGAGGTTAGTCGACTAGAGGTGTGTAAAATGTGTGTATTCAAGGCTTTTGAGAAATTTCTAAAATATAGAAAAATTTAAAAAATATGAAAAAACCTTGTAATATCTTGTACTCCTTGATCAACATGTATGTGCTATGTCTCCATCAAAATATCCTCCTTTTGATCTGTAAAATATATGTGAGTACAAAATACATAGTGAAATATTATATTCACAAAATATTATATATAATCATAAGTTTGTTATTATTAAAACCTATATGTAACCATGTGATGAACATGTAGGGGCAACAAAATTCAACATTCTCCCCCTTTTTTATGATGACAAACTAGTGTGTGTGTGTGTTTGTATATGTTCAACATAAGCTATAAGATAAGCTAAGCTCCCCCTGCATCAAAGACATATCATAAGATACAGATACATATACATAGGATAACACAAATGTTAGAATAGTTATTGGGCTATTGGCTATTGAGCTATTGGGCTTTTACCCAATAGACCCATACTCATCATTTTTATTATATATATGTATTGTCTCTTCTTTATTATCAATCAATTCTTTTTCTTCTTTATATGGTATTAGAGTAAGAGAAACCCTAACCTGAAAATTTATCATCTCAAAACTCACCTTCAAAATTTCCCCTTCCTCTCCTAAAATTTGAAAAAAAAATTTAACAGTAACATGTCGGTACTGTTCACGTGACAATAACAGTGTCGCAAGCCCTCCATCTTCTCCAATAAGTGTTGCAACTACTCAAAAATTAGATTTTTAAATCTGATCTAGATTTTTTGATGCTCTACAAGGCTTATCTGATGAGATCTGATCTGTTCACTACTAAAAAATCAGATTTTTTTTTTAATCAGATTAGGCTTCTTTGATGCTCTACGAAACTTCTCTGTTGAGATCTGCTTTGTTTACTACTCAAAATCAGATTTTTACATCTGATCTGACTATTTAAAGTTGTCTATGTTACTATCTGGTAACTAAGTTACTTGTTTCTCTTCATTACTGGCTATTTACTACTATCACTGGCTATCTTTTTGGTGATTCTATAACTGACTGCGATGTCGGTTGTCTCAAGTACTTCATCGTCTCTTGTTCCTCCATCTTGGCTCTCTGATGATGCTGCTCATGTTCTCTCGGATACTGCCTCTGCACCTTCTGGTGCTTTCTACTGTTCAGATATCACAAGACTAGTATGACAGATTACGTCAGCTCGAGTTCTATCAGACAGGTCATTCATCAACTCATCCATCCTCTTCAAGTATGAATGCTTATATTGTCTCTCCTTACAGACTTTGGATATTAGATTCAGGAATCTCATCTCACATGACAGGTATTAAGGACAAATTCACCTCTTTACATCTTTACACTCAATTTTCTTATTAACATTACTGATGGTACACAATCTCCTGTCCTTTGGTGATGGGGTAGTTCAGGCTACTTAATTTTCTATAAGCTTGTTAACTATCAGCCAGTTTACCAAACAACATAACTACAGTGTAACATTTTTCCCTTCTTGCTGTATCTTTTAGGACCTGACAACTGAGGAGGATTGGTTCAGGTCATGAGAGAGGAGACTATTTGGATGACGGAGTGTCCTCTACTAGCTTAGTTGCAGGTCAGCTTGATCTTATTCTACTCTGGCACTGGCGTTTGGATCGTCCCTCGTTGCAGAAGCTTCAATCGGTAATTTCTGTTGAGCCTTCTTTCTCGACACTTGGTTGTGCGTCTTGTGAGATGGGCAAGCTTCATCGTGTCTTTTTTTCGAGTCTAGTCAATAACCGTAGTAGTTATGCATTTGAGTTAGTTCATTCTAATGTCTGAGGTCCTAGTCGTGTACTTTCATCTAAAGGTTTTAGATATTTTCTCATCTTTATTGATGATTTCTCTCGTATGACTTGGTTATATTTGCTAAAAGAGGGGCTTAAAGTTTCTGGTGTCATCTAACTTTTTCATAATGAAATAAAAACTCAATTTTCTACTATCTGTGTGCTTCGTATTGACAATACCCTAGAATATATGAAAAATAATGTCTCTTTTTTGTTCTAAGAATAAGATTATTTATCAAACCTCCTGCTCTCATACGTCCCAACAGAATGGTGTTGCTGAACGCAAACACAGACACATCCTAGATGTTGCTCGAACCATAATGATTCATGTGCATGTTCTAAGTATTTGTGGGCTGATGCAGTGTTAAACGCCTGTCATTTGATTAATAGGATGCCCTCCTCAGTTCTTCATGATAAAATTTCTTTTTCATGTCTATATCCTGACAAAAATATCTTCTCAGTTCCTCCGTGTGTTTTTGGTTGTACATGTTTTGTTTAGGATTTGTCTCCAGGTCTAGATAAATTGTCTCCTAGGTCTATAAAATGTGTCTTTGTTGGGTATTTTCAAACTCAAAAAGGATACCGGTGCCATAGTCCATCAACTAGAAAGTATTTTGTGTCAGCTAATATCACATTTTTTGAATCAGTTCCCTACTTTTCTCCACAAGGTCCAGTTACTACATCAGAGTTTTTTTCTCTTTTACTGTTTGTTCCTTTGCCTGTATCTGCTGCTGTCCATGATGTCTCTTCGCCAGTGTCATTAAAAGACACTACAGTGCCACCTGCACCAAAGCCACCACGGGAAAGATTTCAGACATGTCTATACTCATCGGCAAAAAGTTCATGTCTCTGAACCGGTTCCGGCCGCCTTCTCTCCAGTGGAAGGTGCACCTCCTCAGCCGTCAGTACCTTTCTTTGATCTTGATGTTTGTATTGCCCTCCGTAAAGGTAAATGGTCTTGTACTGATCATCCTATCTCTCATTTTGTTTCATATGATTGTTTTACTCCCTTTTTTCGCCAATTTGCCCTGTCTTTGTCCTCTGTATCTTTACCTAGGTCATATGAGGAAGCTATACTGATACTTGCCTGAAAGCAGGATGTGGTGAGGAGATGAATACTCTTATTTCTCGAGGAACTTGGGAGTTGGTCTCTGCACCCAAGATGCTGTTGTTGTGGGGTGTCGATGGGTCTATACTTTGAAGTATCGCCCTGATGGTTCAGTGGATAGGTGTAAGGCCAGGCTTGTTGCCAAGGATATACTCAGACCTACGGCGTGGACTACTTTGAGACTTTTCACCAGTTGCTCGGCTGAACTCCATTCGAATTCTGTTTTCTGTTTCTGTTAATATGGAGTGGCCCTTATTTCAACTAAATGTTAAGAATGCCTCTCCATGGGGACTTAAAGGAGCAAGTTTATATGGAGCAACCTCCAAGGTATATTGCTCAGGGGGAGAATATTGTCTGTAGACTCAGGAAGCCGATCTGTGGACTCAAAAAGAGTCCAAGGGTATGGTTTGAGAAGTTCAGCATAGTTATCTCTGGTATTGGATTTGCTCATTGTCATTCAGATCACTCATTGTTTGTTCGTCGTACTAAGTCTGGCTCAGTGATATTGGCTGTGTATGTTGATGACATTTTGCTAACTGGGAGTGACTCTGTGGCCTTAGTAGAAACAAAAGAGTATCTCAAACGACATTTTGTGATGAAGAATATGGGGAAGCCAAGATATTTTCTTGGATTGAAGTTGCTTATCAAAAACATGGTTTACTTCTATCTTAGAGAAAGTATACACTTGATCTCCTTAAGGAAACTGGCATGTTGAGGTGCAAACATGCTAGCACTCCAATAGAAGCAAATGTGGATTTATGGTGTGATAATAGTCATCTACTTGATGACCCTGGACAGTGTAGGAGATTGATTGGAAAGATCTACTCGACAGTTACTAGGCCTGATATAACCTTTGCAGTTGGAGTACTGAGTAGGTTTATGCATCAGCCTGGAGAGGTTCACTGGACAGCTGCTCTGAGGATTCTTGCTTATATCAAAAGCTCTCCTAGAAAAGATTTGTTATACAAGAAACATGAACATGTTTGTATTTTTGGCTATTCTGACTCAGGATATGCTGGTGATAAGAGAGATAAGAAGTTCACTACTGGCTATTGCATATTTGTTGGAGGAAATCTGGTGACATAGAGGAGCAAGAAACAGGATGTTACTTCTAGATCCAGTGCAGAGGCTGAGTATAGAGCCATGACACACACTACTTGGGAAATGATGTGGCTGAAGAATCTGTTATTGGAGTTTGGTTTTCGCCATCTTGGCCCTATGCCTATATTTTGTGATAATTAGTCTGCTATTTATATAGCACAGAATCAGAAGTTCCATGAGAGGACTAAGCATATAGAGGTTGACTGTCATCTGATCAGAGATGCATGGACCAAAAAGGTGGCTTCTCTCCGATCAGAGATGCATGGACCAAAAAGGTGGCTTCAAAGCAGTTGGCAGATCTATTTACCAAAGCAGCTTCTCCAAAGGTGTTTTTTTGCCTTATGTAGTAAGCTAGACATGGTTGACATTTATGCTCCAGCTTGAGGGAGAGTGTTAGAATAGTTATTGGACTATTGGTTATTGAGCTATTAGGCTTCTACCTAATAGACCCATACCCATCATTTTTATTATATATATGTATTGTCTCTCCTTTATTATCAATCAATTCCTTTTGAGGGTTTCTATTTCTCTACAATAAAAGATACAAGATACCATTCTCCCCTTTTTTCATCAACAGAAAGGAAACACAAAGGAGAGAAACACAAAGATATCACAAACGAGAGACAAATAACACAAAGGAGTCGAATACCTTTATTACAGAAAAACAAGTCTGGAAAGCAAAACATAGTGTTATTACATAGAAAGAAGTCTTTAAAGCATAAAACAAAAAGTTACATGAAAGAAATAACATCAAAAAAGCAATGCTCGTGAATCCTAGATGATATGCATTGTAGTCTTCATCTAGCTTGAGCATCACACACCGGAGCCAGATGGTGGAAAGTTTGTCTTGAAATAATGCAAAATTTCCTGTTGAGTGGTGTCCAAATGATCCATCCTTATGTTTAAGTTCAGAAATTGTTCCAAAATAAGAATTTGGTTGTTGATAAAGGAAGTTTGGGATTCCATCATTGAAGTTTGTTTAGTCTTGATATCCAAGATTTCAGCAGAAAGAGAGTTCTAAAAAGCATCAGTACGAGGAGAAGTGCGGACAAGTGGATGATTGGGATGCTCTGTGAGAACTGTGTGAACGAAAAGTAGGATGTGGTGGTAGTGTTTCCAACAGCTTCATACAAAGAACTGATCAATCAACTCAAAGGGTTCAAAGATTTTGACCACATTGCTCTCAGAAGCTAAGCTAACTTTGCACTTACGAAAGATATGAGTGAGGAAAGCACCATAGGGAAGAAAAGTAGATGGGTTTTTGACAAGTGTATCTAACATAACACGAGCCTCAAGTTTTGTCATGATGGCATAAACACAAGTAGCTAGATCCCAAGAATAATAATTGTAGCTTCCGGTCTTATGACAAATGTTATATGCAAGGATACGACCAATAAGCCTAGGGATAGGTTGAAGCTTATTATTGGCCATAGGAAGACCTTGACCGGGAAGATAGATCCTAGAGAATAACTTCATCATCAGTCATCTCAATTTCATTAAGAGTGAGGCCTTGATATGGAATATTGAGAATCTTCCCTAATGATTTTGGAGTTAATTCAATGTCAATACCATTAACTAGGGTGGATAATTGAACTGAATTATCATCTTCTTCATGTATAAGATTTGTGAAAAACAGATATATCGGTGATGGATAATAGCCTTGCTTGTGGTCAATTGAAAAGAGATCATATAGACCAGTATTTTGAAGATAGGATGAGATGTCATATTCAGTGAAATCATTATAGTTCACAAAACTACCAGGGATGATTTCTAGTTGAGAGATTTTTAGATAATCAGCCTTTAAACCTGGATTTTTTAGAAAAGCCCTAAAATCAGTTGATTTGAAAGATGAAGAAGCTGTAAACTTGGCTTTTTTAGCCCTAGACATGATAATTATTGAGAAAGAAAACTTGTTACCCTGAGAGATGATGAAATTTGAACTGAATTGGTTGAAGATGCTGGAGAAGGAAGAAAATCTGAGTCAACTGGTATTGGTAAAAAGAACAGCATCACTTTGGGAGAGTAAGATTTCGGGTTTGGAGAGTAAAAAGATATAAGGGAAGGATACACAGTGTAGGATGGATAACCAATGAGTAGGATTGAGTTAGAGCCATTTCCGATCCCAGATTTAAGTTAAACGTATCGGGTTTTGAAGTAAATACCCATTATAAAAAAAACACAGTCTGCCCGTATTAGTCGACTAAGTCTATGGTGTAGTCGACTAATAAAACAAATTAGTTGACTAATAGGCAATCCTAGTCGACTAAGTCAAGTATCCTGAAAGTTATCCAAGTCTCTGTTGGATACAATTAGTCACTACTCTGTAGTCCAGTCGACTAATAAAAGGGTATAAGTCGACTAATAAAAGTATAAGTCGACTTATATTAGGAAAATATTCTATATGAAATGCAAACTATATGCAATGTGTTTTTATATATCAGAAATTGCACAGATACTCAGTTCTTTTCTAAATTTCATAAAAACATCCTCTTTAAGAGATTTTGTGAAAATATCAGCTATTTGATTATCAATAAATAAAAATTTAAAGAGATATCACCCTTAATAGCATGATCATGTAAAAAATGATGTCGGATATCGATATGTTTTGAACGTGAATCCTAAATAAGATTTTTAGATAGCTTGATAGTACTTGTATTATCACACATAATAGGTGAGGTTGTGCTTGTAATACCATAGTCAATTAGGGTTTGTTTCATCCACAAAATTTATGCACATGCAACACTAGCAGCAATATATTTTGCTTCGGTTGTAGATAATGACACAGAGTTTTGCTTTTTGCTGAACCACGATACTTGTGAATGTCCCAAAAAGTGACAAATACCACTACTACTTTTCCTATCATATTTGCATCCAGCAAAATCAGCATTACTATATGACATTAAAGCAAATGTGCTTGATTTTGGGTAAAATAAACCGTAATTAACAGTGTTATTAATGTATCTAAGAATCATTTTCACTGATTTAAGATGTCTCTTAAGGATTAGACTGATATCTAGTACATAAACTTATACTGAACATAATATCAGGTCTACTAGCAGTAATATATAAGAATGAGCCAATCATACCTCTATATATTTTTAATCAACACTCTTACCATTCTCATCTTTATCTAAAAAGGTAATAGTACCCATTGGAGTTCTCTTGCTTCCAGAATTCTCCAGATCGTATCTTTTGAGAAGTTTCTTGGCATACTACTTTGACTAATGAATATTCCATCATTTATTTGCTTGATTTGCAGATCAAGAAAGTAATTTAATTCACCCATGTGATTCATCTCGAATTCACTCTGCATAGTCTTAGAAAATTTTTGACAAAGAGATTCATTAGTAGAACTAAAAAAATCATCAGCATAGATTTGGATAATTAAGATATTTTTATCTACATTTTTAATGAAAAGTGTTGTATCAACTTTGCCAATATCAAAACCAGAATTCAAAAACCAGAATTTAAAATAAAACTTTTGAGTCTATCATACCGAGCACAAGATGCTTATTTAGGGCCATATAAAGCCTTCATAAGTTTAAAAGCATGATTACGAAACTTTTCATGTTCAAAACTCGGAGGTTGTTCTACATAAACAGTTTCCTTAATAAAACCATTTAAAAAAGCACTTTTTACATTCAGTTAGTAAAGTTTGAAATTCATAAAACATGCATAAGCAAGTAAAATACGAATAGATTCTAGTTAGCTAAAAGGTGCATATGTTTCATCATAATCAATACCTTCTTGATTGTAACTGATTGAGTTTTTACCTGCACGCAAAAATACAGAATTTCAGAACTTAAGAATAGAGAGTGCAAGGTGCTTAATACTACCACGATAGCAAGTAGCTATGCGGGTCGTGATCCACAAGAAGGGACTAGCGATGAAAGCTTTTTTAGCAAGTTCTTTTTTAAGTTACAATCAATGGTTAAAGATCTTCTTTTAGTTCTTTAAAAGAAAAGAAAATTAGGTAAAGTTAAGTTAAGAAGAAAGTGATAGATTGAGAAGGTGGAGAAATGAAAAATAGATTTATACAAAAAAATTAAAAGAGTGATAAAAGAGTTGGGAGATTGTGGTGTTAGTGATCTAAACTAAAAGTTAAAAGAAATGAAACTAAATATTACTTACCTCTTCAGTGCTCATATACCTGAGATCAGTAGCTACGACTTACCTAGTCTTTGAAGGCGATTAAGCAAGGCGTGTAGGATCTTCCCCATTCTCGATCTACACTATGAATAAAAGGGCAACCTAAACTAACAAAAGAATGGTTGTTTATCACCATAAGCCATCAATGGCACTTGCAATGGCGAAGAAGTGTCAAGGCTATCGGATTCACTTGGATTGCAACACATCAGAGGAGAGTAAACGAAAATAAGAGTAAAGAAGGAAAAAAAACTTCGATTCGATTCAAATAACAATGAAAGGCAAGACTTACGCCGGTGTCGCCCTCAGTACAAGCTTGCTCTCATTCCTCCATGAAACTCGTCTCTCCTCTCAGTTACATAAAGAAAACTGAAAATTACATGAAAAGAAAAATAAAAAACCTACACTAAAAAGAATGAAAAACTGGCCTAAAATCTATCTCTGCTTGATTGTTCTCTGTAGTCTCTGAAAACCCAGTGTTTATAAGCAAAAAACCAACGGGGAGGAGGTACAAAGATAGGGGGAGCAAATGCTCCCCCAACAGACTTAACAAAGCCGCGTTTCCGCGGCCTAGGTGTGGTCAGGTGGCCACACCCAGGGGGTATAACTCTTGGTTTAGCGATTTCCTTTTATTTGGTACTGGATTTACCGTTTCAGCTCCTGGATTTGACGAAACTGTCTTTGATCTTTGGCTTTAACCAATTGATTTGTAAAGATTTGTTCTAACCGATTTTCAACCAATTTTATCTTGTTTGATTTGCCTTGATTTGTCCTGATCTTCTAATTTCGAATTAATTCTGAATTAAATTAGATTTTTGATGGCTTTTAGGCTCGTTTCTCTTCCCTTTCCTTTAGCAATGAGCCTGCATATAAATTAGACAATAAATAGGATTAAAAATAGAGTTTATTATATAAGAAGTATGAGAATGTGATAATAAATATGCAAATTCAGCGACCGAGCGCACCCCCATACCTATCTTTTGCTCGTCCTCGAGCAAAGTAAGAAAACTAAACCAAAGATTATTAGACTACTTTCGCAGGTCACGCGATTGTACTGAGCGTGTGCAACAAGCCGTTAAACCTTTAAGTTTCCTCTAGAGGATGAGTTTTGTCTCGTGAGGCTTTTCAGTGGATTATACCTACAAAATCCATAAAGAAAGAAACAAAGAATTAGTATTTTCGAAAAGCATTTTGAAAGAAAAAATATTTGAAGTATTATTGTAAGAGTTTAAGTAATCTATAAGTTATAGGAAAATCGAACTTTTCATTCCTAAACTTAGTTTCTATTCAAAAATATGTATTAATCAAAGTAAGGAATCAAATTGTATTTCTCATCTAGTCTATTACTTTATCCTAAGTCATATGCACTTTCGTGACCATGAAATTTTAACTAAGGGTTCTTTAACTTTTACTCTTATGCTTTATTTTTTTATTTTTGGTGGTATTATTCCTTAATTTCATTAGGCTTTCTAATCTGCCCATGTAACGAGCCTTTAGTCGGTGACACTCAAACTAGACAATCTTAGGGCACCAGGTGAGAAAACACCCCTAAGGACTTAAGCATTCGAGCAAACAAGGCCACGAAGCTAAGGATTTTTATTTATAAAATGTAACTCTTTTAGGCGTGAATACTTATGCTTCATGAGCACGAATACCCAGCTTAATCAGAGGATATATTTTTTCAAACTTATCTAATCGTCTTTTGCATAAATACCAAGGCTTGCTTAGGCCAAAGCACCTAGCTAATCAATAATTAGATTTGTTTATTTTTCATAGATATGCATAATATATATATTTTATAAGATATAAGAATTTTTGTTTTTGAACCCTAAGTGTGTAAGTGTATAAAGTGTGCATATTTCATCAAGGTAAAGATCAATACTAAATTACTTTCACAAACTTCCTTCCTAACCCTAAAAATCAAACAAGTCATCTTATCTTGACCAAGTATAAGAAATCATAATTATGATTTTCTTATTCCTTAAAATTGACTTAATTTCTTACAAAAAATATATCAAAATATTGTCCTTTTTTTCAAAAAGTTTTTTATTATTTTTTTATAGTTATATAGTTATGTTAGTGCCCCCACACTTATCTCATGCATTGTTCTCAATGTATGTTGTAATGCATGAAATAAAGTTAAAAAGAGGTGCATAAAAAATATATATATATATAGTATACAAAATATGTACAACATCATGTTTCTCCCGCACCTAGATCTTTTTAGGTCTCATCCCTCTAGCTCTCTTCCCATCCCATCATTCTAATGAGTTCTCTTTATAAGACATAGTGGGGAGGCCAATCTTTTTGTCATTTTAGCTCTCTTTCTCTCAATCTCACCTTTCTTAAGCTTTTCTTCCTCATATGTCTGCATCCATTATTCAAAAATTGATCACCATCACACATCTCAGTTGGAACTTTCTCACTATGAATGCTAGGAATTCTAACTCAGTTCCATACATCTTCTCAAAACTTAGATCAACACTTTCCCTTGGAGGTGTGTAATTAACCAAAATATCCCTAGTCGGTTCATCCAAACATATGAGTTCTTCGAATAGGTTTTCAAAGATTAGGTCAATCGGAGGTTCTTGAATTATATTCTCATGCGATATATCATTGATTGGCTCATCGAAAGTGAAGATATTCAAATCAAATTTCCTTTTTAAAGGGGACTCTACAATTAGGATCTCCAACATATGTCTTCTCATTAATATAATCGTATTCATTCCTAAATAATTCATCAAGAAACAGAGATTCATTCTCTATACCTTCACTTTCTTCATCATAATGTTTTCAACAAAGTTTACCTTAAACGTTTGGTCTCTTATCCTAGAGGTTGTTTTTCTAGGTTGAAGACATTGACTTCTATAGTCATGTCACCAAAGATTAACCTCATGGACCTATTCCTACAATTGATAATAGCGTTGGCAGTAGCAAGGAATGGGCGCCCTAGGATAACAAGAGTTTGAGCCCTAGGATTGGACACAGGTTGTGTCTCAAAAACTATGAAATCAATGGGGTAGATAAACTTCCTGACCCCGAAAAGGACATCATTAATTTCCCCTTGGGAACTTTCACTGAACGGTCAGCTAGTTGGATTGTGACTCGAGTTGGACTAAGATCGCCCAACCCGAGTTATTGATAAACTGAGAATGGAAGCAAGTTGATACTTGCCCCCAAGTCAAGAAGTGCACGACTAATCGGCTTGTCTTATAGTGCAGGCAATGGTGGGACAACCCGGATCCTTGTACTTGACAGGGATCGGACCCGACAGTAGCTCACTAATGTTAGTGGCTAAGAAGACTTTCTTGGTTACAGTAGTCTTTCTCTTCTTGGTGCACACGTCCTTAAGAAATTTTGCATAGGATGAGACTTGTTGAATGGCATCAAGAAGTGGCACATTTATCTTCACTTGGTTGAAGATCTCAATTATCTTATTCATGTGTGGATTCTGCTTGTTGTTCTTCAGCCTATTAGGAAATGGTACTATAGGCTTGTGCACCTGACTGGCTGACTTATCCGTTTCAGATTCGTCAAATTTGAAAGGATTGGGACTAGATGAGGTGGATGCTTGAGTGTGGTTGTGCTGAATGGGATTGGATGGTGTTGACACTTGATTATCAATTTTCTTTCCTGATCTCAATGTATGAACAACATTATATTGATTCAATGATTGATCCTCAGCCAAATGAGCTTGTTGAGAATTCTTAGGATTCATTACTGGCTGACTAGGCAAGGTACCCTTTTGCCTCTCATTATGTGGATTGGCTAATTGGCTCATTTGTACCTCTAGCCTTTGCATTATTTGCATGAGGGAATCTTGGTTCTTCATGTACTTTCTATGTTTCTTTCAAAATCAGTCATACTCCTTTTAAGTTGAGGATTCTGGAAGGAAGATGGTGGAGCTTGGGTGGGAAAGTTTTGCTGATAGTTTGAAAAATGTTGGAAGAATTATGATGGTAATTTAGAAAGTTGGGTTGATGATTGAAATAATTATTGGAATAAGGGAAGTGGCTTGAATGGTTTGACCGTGAGTGTCATTGTTGTTTTTGCTCCATGAGAAATTCGGGTAATTTCTCCAGCCAGGATTGTACGTTTGTACGTAAAGATAATTGTTCGGCCTTGAAAAGGCCGCATTCATCGGTTCAGGATATTGTGGCTGAGCTTGAAACACAGGACACTCCTCAAACACATGATTAATGGCTTGACAGTATGTACAAACCGGAGTTGGAAATTGGTTTGGGTTGACTTGATTGACTGAGCTTGGTTCCTTTGTTTTCAAAACTTCCACTCTTCTCGCTAGGTTAGCTATTCTAGTCTCGTTAGCTGTGGATGATTCAATTGAATGGAGGCCTCTTTTTGAAGAGATGGAGTTTGAATTCCTAGAGTTTTCACTAGTTGGTTCCCATTGGATAGTCTTTTCAGCTAGATCTTCATGTAAATCTCATCCTTCATTCTCATTCTTTTGTAAGAATCCCCTTGACACATGGTTTTTAAGAGGGTCTTAGTTGAGTAGTCTAAACTGTCATAAAGAATTTGGCATTGTCGCCATTTCTCTATTCCATGATAAGGACATTAGACAAGGAGGTCTTTGAAGCGTTCAAAGTACCTCCAAAACGGTTCACTAGGTTCTCACTTGAACTGTATGATGTTCTTCCTAATGAGAGCGGCCTTATGAATTGAATAGAATTTCTTCAAGAAAATCTTGATGAAACCATTCCACGATGTGATAGAGCCGACCACTAAGCTGTAAAGCCATTTCTTGACTAAGTCCTTAAGAGCAAATGAGACAAATCTCAACCTAATAGCATCATCTACAATGTGTGAGATTTTCATCATTAAGCATACTACCTCAAATTCTCTTATGAAGAAATAAGTATCTTCAGACTCTAAGCCATGAAACTTAGGGAGTGTGTTGATGAACTGAGGTTTAAGCTCAAAATTGTGTTCACCAACCGATGGAAGTTGGATGCAAGATGGAAGTGTAGTTCTAATGGGATAAAACCTATGCTGCAAAGATGTCGGTTGAGCCATAAACGGATCTGGTCTTGGTTCAAACTTGGGTGGTGATGTGTTTCTAGTTAACCTAGGTGAATTAGGGTCTCTTGACCATACTTGCATATATAAACACGATCACAAATAAGTTCACCAATAGTCAACAAGAATAAACAACCAAGCCATGTCTAAGGTAATCTTGACCTAGATAACTCCTAACTGGTTGATTGTCCACAGGAGGTATAATGCAGACTTTAATCACAAGCTAATCAGCCAGGTCAGGGTAAGACTGGTGGGAGGTATCCGCGCAAAAGCGACGGGCCTAATTAAGCCAAACCACCAGCCTTTGGGGTTTCGCCCCTCAATCCCTATCCTTAGACACTGATTTGCCAGGAGTCAAATTCTAACACCTTCCCCTTAAGATAATCTCCTAATGAGTTCGAGATGTCCCTAAGGTCAACGTCTATTAGATTTTAAATTAGGTTTAGGTTGTACGTGCTTGGAGATGGTTTGTAGGCTAAGGAAGGATAATAACTTCTCCACCTTATCTTGATTTGGGTTTTGCCCTTAAGATTGATTGTGCAAAGTACGCAAGATATAGAAAAGGAACATTCAACAGGCAAATAATCACCCAAGAATGTTTTCTAAACTATGTACTATGCATATGTACCTTGTATCCAGTTATCTTCAACAGTAATTGTAAAAGAAACGTAATTAGACAAATGCCTATAATGCAAGTCTAAACGTTTTTTTAAGCAATTGACAATCAATCAGATTACTGTTGGATTAAAAACAGGGAGTGTGAATATCAGATATAGCAGAAATAACACAAAAACTATTTTTTTGCAAAGCAATGTCTTGCAAAAAGAGTTTTAGTAGTCCAAAAAAATTTCAAGCTTTTGCGCTGTAATCTCTTGAAATTCTGTTTCCTACTTTCGAGAGTAGGGGCACAGAATAGCAAGTCTTCTCCTGTAAAGCTTGAGCGCTAAATCTGACTCCTTGATGGCCCTGAAACATGACTCCAAACTTGTTAGAAAACAATTACACCGTTCCTTCCCCGGCAACGGCGTCAAAATTTGATTGAGTTTTTACCTGCACATAAAAATACAGAATTTCAGAACTTAAGAATAGAGAGTGCAAGGTGCTCAATAATACCGCGATAGCAAGTGCTATGCGGGTCGTGATCCACAAGGAGAGACTAGCGATGGAAGCTTTTTTTAGCAAGTTCTCTTTTAAGTTACAATCAATGGTTAAATATCTTCTTTTAGTACTTTAAAAGAAAAGAAAAATAGATTAAAGTTAAGTTAAGAAGAAAGTGATAGATTGAGAAGGTGGAGAAAATGGAAAATAGATTTAACAAAGAAATTAAAAAGAGTGATAAAAGAGTTGGGAGATTGTCTAAACTAAAAGTTAAAAGAAAAGAAACTAAATTACTTACATCTTCATGAAAGTACACCTAGAGGGGGGTGAATAGGTGTAAGGCTAATCTAATGACAAATGATGCGGAATTAAAAACTAAATGCAGCACACTTAGTGTAACCAAAGAGTGTAGCCAAATTTTCGGTGAAGGCTCTAGACTATCTCCTTTAAATTCCTCGAAATAAGAGTTGAGGTGCTATATGAAGCTCTCTTGGTTAAACACAAGTATGGCACATAATCAAGCCCAAGCATATATATATATATATATATATATATATTATATATAATATATATATATATGATATGACAATAAGATGCAATGCACAATGTAAGAGAGAGAGAGTTAGAGAAAGTGGATCAAACGCAAACACCGAGATATGTTTCGAGGTTCGAGCACACAGCTCTACGTCTCCGCCTTCACACAGAAGGATTTCCATTAACTCGTCCACACAGGACTTCCCACACAGAGAACCTCCACTGAGGATTTGGGTAAATACAAACCGGGAGTACACAACTCCTCTCTCCAACACTTACAACCTCTCACTAGAGGCAAGGCACAAACCAACACAAAATCAACCTTACAAATGAGGGATAGGCACAAAGCCAATACCAACAACAATCACCTCACACTTGAGGGATTCAACTCAATCTCCACCTCTCACTAGAGGGATACAAACACCACTTCCACAATCACCTCTCACTAGAGGGATATCAGTACTATCACCTCTCACTAGAGGGATATCATAATAAATGAAAAGTTTACAACTTGGTGGTCTCTCTTAGCCACAAACCAATTTCTTTCTCACAAAACAATGATCCTATAGATAGGAAAGATATGATAAGCTCAAGTGTGAGAAAATCAAGGTGTTTGGATATCAAATAATAAAGAAAAATACTTGGAAAAACAATTAGAATTTGATAGAAATGAAGAACAAAACAAATATCCCAAATACTCTATTTTTCTTTGATTTTTCCAACCCTTGAAAAATAAAGATTGATCTTTTAAACCCAAAAACTCTTTTGAAAACTTGCTGTTAAACACTTGTAAAGGTGGGAAAATTGCTCTCTAAAAATTGTAGAAAACCAACTCAAATGGGGGTATTTATAACCCCTATATGAAATCTGCCCGTTGGCAGCTGAAAAGGGCAGATTTGCCCTTCCGGTCGACCGCCCTGTCGACCGGCCCAACGGTCAGACTTCTTACCGTTGTGCCTCCGGTCGACCGACCCTGGATACAGAGAGCAGAGCTCTTTGCCGGTCGATCGGCCCGGTCGACTGGGGCCATTTCCAGAGAGCTCTTCTGGACGGTCGACCGCCCGGTCGACCGGCCCACTAGCCCTGGCTGCGTGCACGTCCTGTGCACGTCGGTGACCGGTCCGGTCGACCGACAGACAGCCAGTTCAGTCTAATATAGGATTTAAAAACTCGACTTTTTAACTTCAAATAAATCACATAAATTCCACAAAAATCAGTTCTTATTAGATCTTTGAAATACAAATATGTGTGACAAAAATTCAACACATATTTCAAACAATTTGAACCATTTTTGTGTTATTGAAATTTTGCCTTAAACCAAAATCCGTATTTTCCAAAATTAGGATTTTTGAAATGGAAAACCGTTTTCTTCAAAACTCATGCAAATACAAAAACATGATATTTAAACAACTTTTAAGCATGTTGTATATGGATAGAATCCATATGCATGAAAGATATTTTATCTATGTTTTTGACATTAAATCCTAAAATATGTTTTGTTTAAATACAAAACTCCAAACACATGAATAGACTTATCAAAATAAGTTTTTCTAAGTATATGAAGCATAGATATATATAGATCAAATCTAATATATATTAAACCATGTAAACTTGTTTTGATTCTATCTATTCATGAAAATCAAGATCGGTTAAACCGAAAACCAAAACCAAAACATGAAACTTGTGTGTGTATTGTGAACTTGAGCATATCACACTATCTAATCTTTAACACAAGATCTAAACCAAAATCTTAAACTAAACAAACCGATGTCTTCTTGTAGAACTCCGTCTCCAAGTCGACTCGATCCAAACGTGATCCACCGAGCTTGACTCCAACCGAGTGCTAGATGTGAACTTGACGCTCGAGCTCTTGAATCACCATGTGAAAGCTCCAAAACACTTTGTTGAAGCTAATCACTTACTAATATCTTGATCAAATATCTGAAACTAAATATCACAAGATTATTAGTAAACTATAACTACATGAGTTAATCATCATCAAAACTAGAGTGAAGGGCCTCTGGGCCAACAATCTCCCCTTTTTGATGATGACAAAACTCATGGAGTGATATATGCATGGATTAAAGTTAAGCTTCAAAGAAGCTCCCCTTAACTCATGCATGGCAATAAATAGTAAAAATATGCAATGAATACTTAACATAAATATGCATAAACATGATATTTGATACCAATGAAATAAACATGTTCTTGATACCAATCAAAAGATGCAACAAAAGATGCTCTTGATACCAACAAACAAAGATACTCTTGATACCAATCTTGATACCAATGGTAAAAGGTAACAAATAACACAAACATGCATATAAAAACTCTAAATTTCTCTCCCCTTTTTGTCAATTCATCAACAAAGGGGTTCAAACACTAAAAACATGAATAATATTTTTTTGCATAAATCAAAACAATAAAAAAGGTATATATGCTATATACATTCATGAAGAGGAGAGACGTGAAGTTAACTACCCCTGCATACATGCATTTATATGAAAAGAGATAACTAAACCCTAACCACATAAAACACAATATACAATATATAAAAGGAGATGTGAAGCTCCCTCTACACACGTGTAAGACATAAAGAAAAGCGGTCAAGCTCCTCAATATGAGATACATTCAACATGAATATATATATAAGATATTAAGCTCCCCTTGCATATAAGCAATACATATCAAAAAATTTGATACCAAATTATGATACCAATTGAAAATAAACAAAAATTTTAAGATACCAAAAGATATAATTGAAAAATCTTGTAAACTTTTGATACTAATGAAAATGAAACATTATATGTTTTGATACTAATAGAAATATATATGTAACTTGTAAATCATGATACTAATTGTAAACATTTTGAAAATTTGATACCAAATGAGAATATTTTATAATTTTGATATCAATTAAAAGTAAAAACCAAATATTTTTATATAAACATAACTTATTTCAATATGGATACCAATTTAAATGAAATATGATACCAATTGAAAAACAAACCAACTATTTGGTTAAACAATTCATTTTGCAATAAAGATACCAAATTTTAGAATAAAACCAATTTAAGATTTTTGATACCAATATTGAAAATGTTGGCATATTCCAAATTAAAATATTTTCATTAAGAGCGTAGAAAACCAATTGAAAAATATATAGCAAATAAATCATTTTTCATCATAAAGCGTGGGAGTAGGATACCAATTGAAAATACAATCGATGAAAACTAAAACATGAAGTTTTCTCCCCCTTTATGAAATACCAATGAAAATGATGCATAAGCTTGTGTAAAATACCAATTTGAAAACTAATAGTTATTAAGGAGTAAATCAAGCTTAGCATAACCAAATTTGTGCTTTAAGATGTAAAGATATAATAAGCACAATCAAATCATGTATATATGTATGAAAAGTAAATACCAATAGAAATTGATACTTTTTGAAGTTTTGAAACATACATATATAGAAAACAAAAGATGAGTATACAAACATGAAAATATCAATTGATATACCAATTGAAAATATGATGAGAATCAATATATAACTCATACCTACCACCCATTCATGGACATCTTTATAAAGATTTTCAATAAAGAGCATACAAGGCATGGTCGCCCAACCAACCGCTCTTTAATGGGTAAGGGGTTTTCAAAAATAAGTTTGAAAATAATTATAGCACGTTTGAAAACTCTACCACATGAAAAATACGCAACTAGTTATATGATAAAATTATAAACTAGTACGAAATCCTTCAAGTAAGGAATAAAACAACAATATATTTCATGAAATATGAAAATCACTCAACCAATGACACTCAAAGTCTATATAACATATATAATACTCATGAAAACAAAATCATGAGAAAACATCAAGTAATGTGAGTGTACAAGTTGTGTGTGAAAGACATAGTTATGAAAATAGGCAATTAAGCTCAAATATGAAATTCCTTAAAACATGAAAAGCATGAAAATCTAATTTTCATCAAAATAATTTAAACTTCAAGGCATATGTATGTTTTGTACAAACTAGAGTATACATACATATCCAAAAATAAACGAGTCCACAAAAGTATATGCATGAAGGCAAGTGGTTCAAGGATGTATATGTATAACTATTAGTTTAGACAAAATAGACATATACATGAAGCTAATCATAAACATGAAAAACATGTCCAAAGATAGAGAATACAAGTCAAAATGCATGAATCATCAAAATTAGGCTATTCTAGTACATCTAACGGGTACATATAAGCAATCAAGCACAAACATATAATAATCAATTTGTGGCTCATTAGTTGTTCAAGTATATACTCAAGTTTTAATGAAAACTACATCTTAACAGTGTTTTAAATGTCGGATATCAGGGAAATGTCGGATGTCGTAATCGGATGTCGGATTTCGGAGATATTTCGGGGCCATTTAGTAAATTTCGGACGTCATGACGGATAACAAATATATATCCTAGATGTCTTAAATAATGTAATTTAAAAATTCTTAAGGTAATACATACACAACTTATGCAAAACTACATAAATATGTTTAGGATATGTATAATTAACTTAAACATTTTGCATATATTTACTAATCCATTGTTAAAATTTCTCAATTGCTCCAACTTCCAAGACCAATCAACATATTGGGTTTTTCCCAAAATATCGGTCGACATTTCGGGAAAATGTCGGCCGACATATCGGATTTTTTCCGAAATGTCGGCCGACATTTTCCAAAACGCCATTTCAAATGCGGGTGGGGATGTCGTGGTGGTGAGGGCTTGAAAACGAAATGTCGGCCGACATTTCGAAAATGTCGGACGACATTTAAAACACTGCATCTTAAACATGTAATCAAAACATGAAGTATAAAACAAAACATATATCAATATGATTATTAGGTAAATGCACATGTTATTAGAGCTATGATATACATAATAGCTAAACAAATGTGAGAACACAAAAAAATATAGATCCATATAAACATGGGTGTATCTCAAATGCTAATCATGTATATCACTAGTCTAATTTCATGGCATTTAACAAAGTAATCATAAAAAACATGACATGCTAAAAATGAATAATCTAAAAGCATGTAAACATAAATGGGAGTAAGAGATTGTTACCAAAACCAAGAGGGCACATCTCTATGTCTCCAAACCAAGGTGGTCCTCCCACTAAACTCCCCTTGAAAGTGATGCATCCAAATAAGTCATCATTAAGCTCGGAATGCATCCACCTCAAGGCACCATCACTCACACGTCAAGTGAGCCCACACCTACATTAAATAAAATAGGAGTGGTCTTTGGTACCCACTCTTTTGGATCCATGGGGGTTAGCTCCTTTCCTAACCCAAACAAATTTATTTATTAAATTTACATCATGTACTCTATCATAACAAAACTTAGTAAGGTGACCCTTACGTCCACATTGTGTACAAGTGTACACATGAGCATACAATGTGTTATGTGTATGAACGTGGAAAACATGTGTATGCTGTGGTTGGTGTGCATGCATATATGGAACTTGTTTCTTGCGAAACATGGATTCCAAACAGGAGTGGTTCATGGCACATTGGCTCAAAGTGGAGCCCAAACAATCAACACTCTTCTTTAAAGAATTTAAATCATTTTCAATCATGGAAGAAGAGGTGGTGCATGCTATGGATACACTAGGTGGCGAAGCTATACTAGCATGGCAAACATGAGAATCCATATCATTTTTCAAAGAAGTATTTTTTTTAGAAATCAAATCAAAATCCTTTGAAATTAAAGCAATTTTCATTTTCAAAGATTCATTCTTTTATAGCAAAATCAAGTTTTGAAGATAAACTCTCATTTTTCTTCAAAACATCATTGGAATCATTTCTATTTTTCAAAATATCATTTTTTTTTAGGGCAAGATCAAGTTTGGATTTCAATGAATTCCTTTCATTAGAAATCTCATCTCTTTCTTGCAAAATAATATTAAGTTTAGAAAACAACTCTTTATTTTTTTTAGTTAAGTTAAAAGTTTTCTTTTTCAAAACTTTATATTTTTCAAAGAGGTTCTCACAAACAATAGGTAGCTTTCATTCAATGCATCAGGATCAACATAATCATCACAAGAAGAACTAGCACTATCTAGTTGAGTATCCGAATGTACCTCAAGGAATCATTCCCTTGGACTATGAAGCAACGTTGGTCGGATTCTTCTCCACTAGATTCCTTCTCCACTTGGATTGGCAATTGAAGCTTTAGAGAGGTCAAGATGTTCCACACTGCAAAGGCGGAATCACAATGAGAAACCATATTTAAATATTCTTTGCTAAGTGATTTCTAAGTGCCTCTAGGGCTAGTGCATTGGCCTCTAAATGCTTGCTATTACTTAGATAGGATTCATTGGTAATGGCAAGGTAAACTTTATAACCTATGGCTTTTAAATGCCAACTCATCCTAACCTTCCATGTATCAATTTTTGAGATATCAAACATGGGAGGGCTATCCATGAGTGCAAATTATATGTGTGCAAATGCAAGTCAAGATTAGCAAAATCAAGATCTCACTCCTAGGTGGTTAAACCTAATATCAGAAGCGTAGGCTCTGATACCAATTGAAAGTACACCTAGAGGGGGGAATAGTTGAAGGCTAATCTAATGTGCAGAATTAAAAACTAAATGCAACACACTTAATGTAACTAAAGAGTATAGCCGAATTTCCGGTGAAGGGCTCTGGACTATCTCCTCTAAATTCCTCTAAATAAGAGTTGAGGTGCTATATGAAGCTTCTTGATTAAACACAAGTATGTCACATAATCAAGCCCAAGCATATATATATGATATGACAATAAGATGCAATGCACAATGTAAGAGAGAGAGTTAGAGAAAGTGGATCAAACGCAAACACCGAGATATGTTTCGAGGTTCGAGCACACAGCTCTACGTCTCCGCCTTCACACAGAAGGATTTCCATTAACTCGTCCACACAGGACTTCCCACACAGAGAACCTCCACTGAGGATTTGGGTAAATACAAACTGGGAGTACACAACTCCTCTCTCCAACACTTACAACCTCTCACTAGAGGCAAGGCACAAACCAACACAAAATCAACCTTACAAATGAGGGATAGGCACAAAGCCAACACCAACAACAATCACCTCACACTTGAGGGATTCAACTCAATCTCCACCTCTCACTAGAGGGAGACAAACACCACTTCCACAATCACCTCTCACTAGAGGGATATCAGTACTATCACCTCTCACTAGAGGGATATCATAATAAATGAAAAGTTTACAACTTGGTGGTCTCTCTTAGCCACAAACCAATTTCTTTCTCACAAAACAATGATCCTATAGATAGGAAAGATATGATAAGCTCAAGTGTGAGAAAATCAAGGTGTTTGAAAATCAAATAACAGAAAAATACTTGGAAAAACAATTAGAATTTGATAGAAATGAAGAACAAAACAAATATCCCAAATACTCTATTTTTCTTTGATTTTTTCAACCCTTGAAAACAAATAAAGAATGATATTTTAAACCCAAAAACTCTTTTGAAAACTTGCTGTTAAACACTTGTAAAGGTGGGAAAAATTGCTTTCTAAAAACTTGTAGAAAACCAACTCAAATGGGGGTATTTATAGCCCCATATGAAATCTGCCCGTTGGCAGCTGAAAAGGGCAGATTTGCCCTTCCGGTCGACCGCCCCAACGGTCAGATTTCTGACCGTTGTGCCTCCGGTCGACTGGCCCGATCGACCGAGACTGGATACAGAGAGCAGAGCTCTCTGCCGGTCGACCGGCCCAGTCGACCGGGGCCATTTCCTTGGACGGTCGACCGCCTGGTCGACCGGCCCACCAGCCCTGGCTGCGTGCGCGTCCTGTGCACGTCGGTCGACCGGTCCGGTCGACCGACTTCTTCCTCGGTCAACCGGTCTGGTCGACCGGCAGACAGCCAGTTCAGTCTAATATAGGATTTAAAAACTCGACTTTTTAACTTCAAATAAATCCCATGAAATCACATAAATTCCACAAAAATCAGTTCTTATTAGATCTTTGAAATACAAATATGTGTGACAAAAATTCAACGCATATTTTCAAACAATTTGAACCATTTTTGTGTTATTGAAATTTTGCCTTAAACCAAAATCCGTATTTTCCAAAACTAGGATTTTTGAAATGGAAAACCGTTTTCTCCAAAACTCATGCAAATACAAAAACATGATATTTAAACAACTTTTAAGCATGTTGGATATGGATAGAATCTAATATACATGAAAGATTTTATCTATGATTTTGACATTAAATTCAAAAATAAGTTTGTTTAAATACAAAACTCCAAACACATGAATAGGCTTATCAAAATAAGTTTTTTTAAGTATATGAAGCATAGATGTATATAGAACAAATCTAATATACACTAAACCATGTAAACTTGTTTTGATTCTATCTATTCATGAAAATCAAGATCGGTTAAACCGAAAACCAAAACCAAAACATGAAACTTGTGTGTGTATTGTGAACTTGAGCATATCACACTATCCAAATTTAACACAAGATCTAAACCAAATCTTAAACTAAACAAACCGATATCTTCTTGTAGAACTCCGTCTCCAAGTCGACTCGATCCAAACGTGATCCACCGAGCTTAACTCCAACCGAGTGCTAGATGTGAACTTGAAGCTCGAGCTCTTGAATCACCATGTGAAAGCTCCAAAAACGCCTTTGTTGAAGCTAATCACCTACTAATATCTTGATCAAATATCTAAAACTAAATATCACAAGATTATAGTAAACTATAACTACATGAGTTAATCATCATCAAAACTAGAGTGAAGGGCCTCTGGGCCAACACTTCAGTGCTCATATACCTTGGATCCGTAGCTACGACTTACCTAGTCTTTGAAGGCGATCAAGCAAGGCGTGTAGAATTTTTCCCATTCGCGATCTACACTATGAATAAAAGGGCAAGCTAAACTAACAAAAGAATGGTTGTTCATCACCATAGGCCATCAGGATACTTGCAATGGCGAAGCAGTATCGAGGCTATCAGGTTCACTTGGATTGCAACACATCAGAGGAGAGTAAACGAAAACAAGAGTAAAAAAGAAAAAGAAACTTCGATTCGATTCAATAACAATGAAAGACAAGACTTGCACCGGTGTTACCCTCAGTACAAGCTTGCTCTCATTCCTCCATGAAACTTGTCTCTCCTCTCAGTTACATAAAGAAAACTGAAAATTACATGAAAAGAAAAATAAAAGCCTACACTAAAAAGAATGAGAAACTGGCCTAAAATTTATCTCTGCTTGATTGTTCTCTGTAGTCTCTGAAAACCCAGTATTTATAGGCAAAAACCCAACGGGGAGGAGCGTACGAAGATAGGGGGAGCAAACGCTCCCCCAACAGACTTTACAAAGCCACGTTTCCACGGCCTAGTTGTGGCTAGTGGCCACACCTGGGGGTGTACAACTCCTGGTTTAGCGATTTCCCTTTATCTGGTTCTGAATTTCCCGTCTCAGCTCCTGGATTTGACGAAACTGCCTTTAATCTTTGGCTTTAACCAATTGATTTATAAACATTTATTCTAACTGATTTTTAACCGATTTTATCTTCTCTGATTTGCCTTGATCTGCCATGATTGTCTAATTTCGAATTAATTCTGAATTAAATCAGAATTTTGATGGGCTTTTGGGCTCGTTTCTCTTCCCTTTTCTTTAGCAATGGGCCTGCATATAAATTAGACAATAAATAGGATTAAAACAAAGTTTATAATATAATAAGTATGAGAATGTGACAATAAATATGCAGATTCAGCGACCGATCAGTAACCTTGTACAATCAACCTTGCTTTGTTCTGTCGGATTCATCAAGTTTGTTCTTGATACCGATAACCGGATGATCATGTAGTCACTGAACAAGATCTCATACATTATTTCTAACAAATTGGTTCAACTCTTCTTGCATTGCAATGATCCAATAGAAGGTTTAGATAAAGATTCATCAAACTTAACATGTAAAGATTCTTCAATAGTAAATATTTTCTTATTAAAGATTCTATATGCTTTACTACGAGTAGAATAACCAACGAAAATACCTTCATTGGATCTAGCATCAAATTTATCCAAAGCATCTCTAGTATTTAAGAGAAAATATTTACAATCAAAAACCTTAAAATAAGAAACTTTTAGAATTATATCAAAGAAAAATTCATAACATGTTTGTTCAAGATAGGTCGAATAAGAATACGATTTAAAACATAGCATGCAATGATGCAATAGCTACTGATTCAACCCAAAAATATTTGGCAAGTTACTGTCTACAAGCATAGTTCTGACATATTCTTGCAAAGTCCTATTTTTCCTCTCAACGACACCGTTTTGAGGAGATGCTTTAGGAAACACAATGTTATGTGTAATACCAAACTTATTGCAGAAATTTACAAAAGATTCGTTGTCGAATTCTCCTCCATGATCACTTTGGATTGTGACTATGGTTAAAGATTTTTAATTTTGAACTCTTTTACAAAAACTTGCAAATTCACCAAAAGTATCATTTTTATTTTTCAAAAATATAACCCAAGTAAATCGAGGAGTAATCATTAACAATAACAAATACATGTCTACTTTTATTTAGAGATGGAACACAAGTAGGACCAAATAAGTCCAAATATAATAATTCTAAAGGCCTATGAGTAGTAACTAGATCTTTAGATTTAAAAGAAGATTTAACTTGTTTTCCTAATTGACAAGAATTACAAAAATAATGTTTCTTAAATTTAAGTTTTGGAAGACTTTTAACTAAATCAAATTTTGAATTTTTTGAAATAGTTTTCATATTTAAATGTCCAAATCGTTTATGTCAAAGCGAAGAATCATTGTAATATGCAATTAAACAAAAAATATCATTTAAAGATCAACAAGTCATTGATAACTCAAAAATATTATTATTATGAGTACCTGCAAATAAAATATCTATCATATTAGTATCATATATAAGATAAGTATCTTTTAAAAAAACTATTTTATAATCCTTATCACATAATTGTCTCGTACTTAAAAGATTGTGTTTTAAACTTACCAAAAGAACATTTTCAATAAGGAGTTTTGATGTATTACCAATCACGTCGATACTAATAACCTTCTTTATTATTGTCTCCGAATGTTACTGTTTCTCCTTCCTATTTGAACGGAAGAAAGTAATTGAATGTGTCTGATCATGTGTTTGGAACAACCGTTATCAAGTATCAATTTATTTTTATGAGGTACCTATAAGATAAAAGTTTTGTATGGTACATATTATGATAGGGTCCGAAAAAAATTAGCCTTTGGGAATCAAACCCAAATGGAATTGGTTTCCATTTATTAGTGTAAACATAATTGCTAAAATTGCAAACGTGATTCAAATATGATGCAAGATAAGCATTTTTATCAAAAGAATTTAAATTCTTAGGTATCCAGATATATTTATACTTTGGTTTATTTGTAGAGACATTGTAATTCTTAATAAAAGAATTATAAGAAATATGATTATTATTCTTATAAACATGTGAATTCTTTTTATATTTATTTTTAGAAAATCTAAGACCAAAACGATTATTGAAAATCTTTGAGAAGATAATAAATCATTCAAATTCTCCTTTCCTTTATTGAATTTTGTTATATTTTTCAAATTTTTTTGATACTTATTCTTAAAACATGAGATATCTTTATCCAAAATAGAAATCCGCGAATTCAAAGGAGTTGTTTTATTTTTGAGGAAAATATTTTCTTGTATCAAAATCTCATTTTTCCTTTTTAATTCTTTGTTTTTGTTATTTTCTTTCATTAAAATCTCATTTTCCTATTTTAAATCTTTGTATTTTGTATTAACCTTTTTAAATTCAAGATATAATTCATTAAACGCATCAAGCAATTCATTATTATCTTCGAATTCTATTACCTTATCCTCTTGAGCCATAAAGCAAATATTTGTCGATTCTGTAATCTATTCTTCATTAGAGTAGGACATATCATTATCATCCCATGTTGCTTGAAAAGATTTCTTTTTCTTCTTGAATTTGTTGAAACTTTTGAAGTTGCCTTTTGGTTTGAGCAATGTGCAATCCTTCTTCATATGTCCTGATTTATTACATTTAAAACAAAGAGGATTATTATTAGTATCCTTATTCTTTTTAAACTTACCTTGTTTCAAGAACTTTTTAAATTTTCTTGAAATCCTGGCAATTTCCTCTTCATCATCATCATCTGAATCTTCCCTGTCTGAAGATGCATGAAATGCAGTACTTTCTTCTTTGATTGATATTGTTGTTCATCCTTCTTCTGTCTTCAATTTGGACTTCATATGCCATCGAGTTTCCAATGAGATTTTTCAAAGTCAACGTCGATAGATCATTGACTTCTTCCATGGCAGTGGTCCTCTTTTTCCAATTAGACATAAGTGCACGAAGAACTTTTCTAACTTTCTCCAATCGTGTGTACTCTTTTCTAAGGGCTACTAACGAGCTTGTGATGTCGGTGAACCTTGTAATCATTTTCGCAATGGTTTCATTTTCTTTCATCTTGAATACCTCGAACCATGAACAAGAATAGAAATTTTAGATTCTTTACTTTAATTGTGTCTTCGTGTATTACCTGTAGTGTTTGCCAAATTTGATGCGTTGATGTGGCTGTTGACACACGATTAAATTTTTCTTTGTTTAAGGCACAGGAAAGAGCGTTCATTGCTTTGCACCAAGGTGGCTGCTTTCTCTTGTTCCTCAGACCATTGATTATAGTTTGTACGTGGCTTCTCGTATGTCGCTTCTACAATATTCCATGGTTCGTGATTGATCGATTGTAAATAGATCTTCATTCTACACTTTCAATAGTTGTAGTTTGAACCATCGAACAGTGGTGGTCGTTGTGTGGAATGTCCTTCCTTGAATTGAGATGAAGGAAAATCTGTTGCCGTCTTTGTTCCTCGCTATACCAAATGTATGATATAAAACTTTGGCAATACAAACACTAGAGAGGGTGAATAGCGTTTAAGAAAATTCTAACAAGGAATGTAAATAACTTACAAGAAAAATAAATATGCAGAGAATCAAGCACAATATATATTATCCTGGCTCGGTCCTCTTGACCTACATCCAGTCCCTAAGCACCCGCTTGAGATTTTCCTTAACCAGATTTGAAAACTCTCAAAACCAACGCAGTACATCACTTGACAAACTCCTTCGCTAAATCTGTACACTTCTCTACACCGAGAAGTCTTTCTTTGCAATGAGTACAATTGTCCTATAAGCCTTGACTTTTGTGTGCAAGTGAGTTTACAAGGATCTTATAGTGAAACTCTCATATTTTCTTCACTAAGAAATGAATTGGGTGAAGAAAGAGTCAAAGATGAAGACAGAACTTTTTTCAGAATTTTGACAAAATTTTATCTATTGAATGTTGTGTAAAAATCAAAGAAATCAACTCCTATTTAATGTTGAAGAATTCAGGCAGTTGGGGTGGTTATTAAATTTGAATTTGAATTATAAAAGAGTGGGAAAACACCAGAAAATCAAAAACTTACACAACTGTTCAACAGTTAGAAACTGACTGTATAGTCGACCAGGATATGGAGTTAGTCGACTAAGTATCATATTTTGCTTATATTAGTCGACTAATGAATGGGAATAGTCGACTACATATGAAATGGAAACGAATTTCATGTCTCTGTAACTTAATTATAGTCGACTAGGTCTAATGGATAGTCGACTAGGTCTAATGGATAGTCGACTAGGTCTAGGGGTCAGTATATTATCAGTTAATAAGTTGACTCAAAAACCTAGACTGTCACCAAATTATTCTCTGTAATAGTCAATAAGTCGACTAGGGTATAGGGTCAGTCGACTAGTATGAATATGAACTGAAAATTTAGAATATCAGACTTTACTCAGTCGATTAGGTTCAAAGGTTAGTCGACTAGAGATGTGTAAAATGTGTGTATTCAAGGCTTTTGATAAATTTCTAAAAATCTAGAAAAATTTAAAAATATGAAAAAAACCTTGTAATATTTTGTACTGCTTAATCAACATGTATGTGCTATGTCTCCATCAAAATATCCTCCTTTTGATCTGCAAGACATATGTGAGAACAAAAATACATATTGAAATATTATATACACAAGTATATTATATATATACATATATATATATATATATTTATATGGGCTTACTGTACCTCAGCCTGCGGGCTGAGAGAGAGTTTCTCAGCCTGCGGGACGTGGCTGAATATATGCCACACATCGGTCGCAGAGTGTGGGCGCCAAAAAAATCAAAAAAACCCGCCTAAACAATCGTGAAACAAATTGACAAAAATACCCCTTTTATATGACGACAGCGACTTCTAGCATTGAAAAGTAAAAAAATATTCCATGGTCGCATACTTAATACAGAATAAAGAATACCGGAGGAAACATGCTATCGTATAGCAATGCGACCTCCTTCAGTACTGCGACCAAAGTCGCAAACTTCTTTCTCATTACGATGGTGATGACGAGGATTAGAAGTTTAAAAAAATTGTATTTTGTTTTTTTTTAAATATATATAAATCTGTTTTCTAAAGTTAATTGTGTGAATTACATTTTTTACTACTATGTCTTGGTTGAAAATGCTGTACAATTGTTACAAACCTTCATTTTAAATATTTTACGCTAAACGAATATACTGCGACCATGGACGCAGTTAATAATTATATTACTTCACCCTTATAAATTTTTAAAATGAAAGGTTGCGACATTGGTTGCAGTTGCTGGACGCAGACTTAATAAATACACTGCGACCTTGGTCGCAGTTGCTGGACTTTAGTCTTAATCAACAACACTGCTACCTTGGTCGCAGTTTCTGACCGTAGTCTTAATAAAATAAACGACCGTAGTCTTAATAAAATAAACTGCGACCTTGATCGCAGTTGTTGGTGTTTAGTCTTAATAAAATACACAGCGACCTTGGTCGCAGTTGCTGGTCTTTACTCTTAATCAACAACAACACTGCGACCTTGGTCGCAGTTGGTGGTCTTTATAAATAATCAACAACAACACTGAGACATTGGTCGCAGTGATGACCGCAGTCTTAAAAAAATAATCTGCAATCTTGGTCGCTATTGCTGGTTTTAGTCTTAATCAACAACAACACTGCGACGAGGTCAACAACAACACTGCGACGAGGTGACACGTCACCGCAGCAGTTGCTTAGTCGCAGACTTTGGTCACAGTGTCGACCCTGGTCGCAGTAGTTACTGTTTGCAATGTATCTTATGCGACCTTGGTCGCAGTGTCATCTATAGTCATAGTTGTTTTGTTTGCAATGCATGGCTGCGAAAAAGTTCGTAGTTTATTAAAAAAAACAAATATGCTTTTTATTTATGTCCAGGCATTTATCTCCAGGCATGTGCAAATGATACAAAACGATCTCTTATACAATAAGATTGAGTGTTACAAATATAGCAGTACAAAAGAAGACTAAACATCAAAAAAATCCCTTGTTGACTAAGAGCAATCTTCTTCTTGAGGTCTGGTGGCAGCAGAATCAATAAGAATGAGTGTTACAAAGAAGACTAAACATCAAAGTAGCCAAGAAGACTAAACATCAAAAAATCCCTTGTTGACTAAGAGCAATCTTCTTCTTGAGGTCTGGTGGCAGCAGAATCAATAAGATTGAGTGTTACAAAGAAGACTAAACATCAAAGTAGCCAAGAAGACAAAACATCAAAAGAGCCAAGAAGAGCCCTTGTTGACTAAGAGCAATCTTCTCCTTGAGGTCTGGTGGCAGCAGAATCCTCCGATTCCACCTGACCCTCCAAAGTGGCGGGATACGATCCTTCGTTTATGAACATCTCTTCCACTAGAAGGTTATCCAGTGAGCACGGAATTTTCTCGATGTCACTTCTGGGGTAAGAGAGGAGGTTTTGAGACCTCACAGGGAATGCTACCCACCACTATATCCACCACATCCCCCGCCGCCATACCCACTCTGACCATCCGTTATCAGAAAGCTTGACTGGTGCATCAAGTCAGAGCAGATCTCAGTGAGGCTTAAGTCCTCGTCAGGGATCATGACTTCTTCCCTTGTGAACGACGAGGACCATGACTTCTTCCCTTGTGGACGATGAGGTCTATGACTTCTTCCCTTGTGGACGAACATCGATCAAGTTCGTCCATAGGGTCATCTTCATCCATGGAGGCAGGCCCCTGTTAGAGACTCTGAAGAAGGCGGAAATTCTCAGAGCAATTGCTCTCGAAAGAAAACAGTCTAATTATGGGCTGTTAAAGGGAGAGGTGAGCCCTATTTATAGGCAGCCCATAATAACCATAATTAATGGTTCATTAATCAGAATCGTCGGCATTAATGGTCTCCAACCGCCAGCGCCGGTTTGGCATTAAAAGACATTAACGCCTAAACCCAATGAAGAACCGACGCGTAGACAACCGCTTCGGGAAACAACGAATGGTGCGGGGTTCGTCAACATAGACTTGACGTTAAAAGATCTCATAAAATCTTTATGACAGGTCGCGTCTCACGGACTGACTCCAAGTCGCATCAGACAACAGACAACTTTTCATTTTTCATTTAGATTCAAAAAATGACTTAATCCAAAAAACAACACTTAATAAAACAATGCGACCAAAGACTCTGACTACATTATATACAAAAAAATTAAACTATAAACTAGAATTTTATCGCAGGCTGAAAAAATTGATCTGAAAAGATTTTATATTTTCAAAAAAAATTTTATCGCAGGCTGAAAAGGAGGTAAAGAAATAGGGCGAAAAGTAATTTATATCCTATAAAGAGCGGCAAAATAAAAGGGGAGAAAAATAATAATAAACAATAAGGAAAAGTTATCATAAGGGGTATTTGGTAATTTAACTTCTCCCTAAAAGCGGGCCGCAAGTCAGTGAGGTGACAAATCGAGCCACGTCACCGCAGGCTGAGAGAGTACTCTCAGCCCGCGGGCTGATATACATTTTTCTCTATTTATATATATATTTATATATAACCATAAGTTTGATGTCATTAAAACCTATATGTAACCATGTGATGATCACGTAGGGGCAGCAGGATTCAACAGTTAGTTTGTAAGACCAAGTTTTTAAGTCTATACCTTTAAAGGTATCTTTCAATTTCATGAAGGGTTTTAGTTTGACTTTTGAACTAACTTAGATATTGAGAATGCTTACTAGATTTATTGAGTATCCAACAATTTAGAGGATTCCTTTTTGTAGCTTTTTCTTTAAGCCATTTAGAGCCATGCTAACCCTTACCTGGACTTCTCTCATATGTAACAATCCAAGTTTCAATCAAACTACCTAATGTGATTTTCTCTAATTAGCCTTAATCAGATTAGCCCTTTTAAATTTTAATGAGATTTGATCCTCGAAAGAAATTTAATCAACATCATTCAAACCCAATCCAACCTTGACTGCATATCACATAGATGTGAACACAAGATGTGAATACGGTACAACTGAACAGAATATATGGCATGAAGGTGACGATTATGTATATAGAAGTGTTCATGCACATGCTCATTTATGTGTGTGCGTGCGCGCACGAGCATGCTTGTATGCATATATATGTATGTGTATACATCTTACGATTTTAAGATCCCAACCACCTCTTCTTGAAATAATTTAATGAAAACCTCAAGTGCGTAGTAACCATAACCAAAAATCAGTATATCATATGAACTTTAAAACAACTGATCCCAATTAATAGAATTTTTTTTTAAAGTAATCAGGGACATAGGGGCCTATGCCTATATCCCTAATCTTACTCTAAACCCAAGATTGTCATATATTTCTAAAATTGATATTAACCAATAAGCATGACCCACCCTAAACCTAAGATTGTGTAACTCTCATGTAGACATATACTTCATATTTACCAATAATCATGAATCATATTAGCCTTAAAATAGCTAGTCATGTAATACAAGAAAATGAAACATACAGAGTCATATAAATCCTAACTAGAATGTATCCAGATAATACCAAACCCAAGTCAATAAACAATCGGGGAATATGTGAGACAACAGGGGAATATGTGAGAAAACCTTCACTTGAAACTAAATTTGTTCCAAAAGTTTTAAAAATTGTAAAAAGACTCCATATTGGTGATGTACTAACGTTTCATTTCTTTTGGACCCTTTGGGTTCAAACTGTCTAAACTATTTAACTTAAAACAACACACCTTGCAAGGAAAATATTTTATTTTAATTTAAATGGTTTCTGGCCAAGGTTTAAAAGATGAAACTTTTGGGGGACTTTCATAATTTTAAACTCCTAAGATTCAAATAGAAGTAAACTTTCATACTTTTGTTGGGGAGGGGGGGGGCATTTTTTCCACTGCTAACTAGACAACTATGGAGTCGTATCTTGTATATAAAGAAATTTGAAAGGAAGCAAAGAGAAAGAAGAACACACTTCAATTCATTGGAACAATCCTACATTACTTGCGACTCCAGTCATTGTATTAAATTTCGGCCGATATATCGGTATATCGGTCGAGATATTGGTATTTTATCCAAAACGATACGATAAGTGCAAAATTTACCGGTTGTTGTTTTGGACCAATATGGGCTGATATATCGCCACGTGGCTAATATATCGGCCGATATCCGAGATGGAATATCTGATATATTGCCGCGTGACTTGTTTGAGAAGTTTTTACAAATGCATTTGAAGAACTTCTATAAAAAGTGAGTATCCCCTATAAGTTATGATCCTAAACTTACTTTAAATAGTTTCGTATGATTTATGTAGGCAATCATATGTATATTCTTTATCTGGTATGATGTCTGAAATAACTTCTGGTAGTTGTACCATATCACGATATATCATCCGATATCCGGTATCCGGTATATCATTTTGCCGACCGATATATTGCTGATATCTGATATTTAAAACACTGACTCTAGTGGTGTTATCGTCGACGAGGTCCAAGAAGGAAGGCATTACAAAATGGAGGCATAGGCCTAATTTTTTTTTATATTTATTTTATTCCCTCTTTGGTTTCACAGGTTTTAGCTTTCCTAGTAGATGAAGAAATTTGGAAGGAATATAAGCTCAATAAAGGGACAAAGAGAATAGAACACAATAGATGAAGAAATTTGGAAGGAATATAAGCTCAGCAAAGAGACAAAGGGAATAGAACATTTCCAAGTTGGTTGGAGCTCTCCTACATTACTTGCGACTCTAGTGGTTATCACGAGCGAGGTCCAAGACTGAAGGCACTAACAAATGGAGGCGCACAACTTAATTTCTTTTTGCTTATTTTATTTCCCTCATTGGTTTCACGGGTATTCCCTCCTGTTTCTTCCATTTGCTACCTAAAAACTCCCTGAAATGAGAAATATCTCATGGGATTAAAAGATAAATATAATGCGTTAAAAATCCAACCTCAACCTCAAATATTACGTTACTTTGCAAATAAGCCTTGACCAAAAACTCCATTCTTGCCTTAGAGTTGATCCCAGTAATAACCCAAACACTCTATGACATGTATTTGTCTCTGGTACATGTCTCACGAGTACTAGCCTCTAAAGAGCACAGTCATGCAACCTACAATCCAACTAACGCAACAAATAAATCTATCAAACAAGTTGTTAAATTCAAACCCATAACCCCAACTTCTTGTGATCTCTCCTTGTCCAGTTCAAAAGCCTAACTAATCCAAGTCCATTAAAAGGTCAATGTACATAGTTCATTTATTGCGCAAACAAAGATTTGGTATTACTCATTCTACCATAATCTATGCCGCCAAACTACCTTTGTACTGGTTTGTTGCCTAACATTGCCATCTCATAAGCCTCCTTACTAGATAGAAGTATAAGAAATTTCATTCCTCCCCATTAACTCCTTGTGATGTATGTATTCATTGCTTCCATTCTTCTGGAAGTTAAGAGAAGAATAGTACACAATAGGCAGGAATGGTAAAAATAGAAATCAAGCAAGACCTGGCCTAAAATCTTGTATCTTTAATGGAGGATTCTTCTATCAAATAATGTTATTAATAAATCAGGAAGTTTCATATATAAAGAATTCCTAAACAAATAATATAAGGATTCCAAACGTCTAGAAAGAACCTTCCTTATAATTTTCATTAAAGTACTCTCACCCTAATTAGCCTCTAATAGATCTCTCAAGGCTAAAGAAAGAATGTAACCTGTAAAGTGAGACATTTATATTTTTAAGTCGTTTCATGTCAAACATGATACTTCATGCTGCACGCTATTATTTTGTTTGTACTTTTTTTAAAATTGTTAGTTGTTTGTGTTCTATCGTGCTTATATTGGCACTTTTGTATTGTGCTTCTTTCTTATAGCTTGTAAAAATTATATCTACGTTAAAAGGCAAAGAATGAGTTGTGGAGTCTCATATTTTAAAAAACCACTAATGTTGCAATTGGTTGTCTCCAATTCATGACCGAGCAACACTTCCATACATCAATCTTTCCTCTATGGAGGGTATTTGTTAGCTTAGCATGATGAACAAAAGAAAAAAGGGCTATGTATCAGTTGGACCTTGATCACTTTGGGAGAGGAAAGAAACCGAAACACACACTCCCACACACACAAAAAATAGAAAAAGAAAAGAAATCAAAAAAGGGATACAAGAGTTTTCTTAATTTCTTTTATATAGGGTTACAAGAGTTTTTGAGAATTCTGAACGCAATGCTCCTTAAAAAAACATGAACCATCAACTTGTTCCACCTCTCCTGCATCTCCTTCACGTCACCTGTAATAGGAAAGATCTCCTTAACCTTCTCAGAAAGTTTGTTGAAGTTGGCATAAAAACTGGACCAATGTTCGATTCATGTTTGCTTCTAAATTACTCCTAAATAACATCATAGGCTCGACTTAGGTTCTACCTCCTAAATGCAATTTGTTCAAGTAAGTTCACATATCTTTTATAGTCCTGCAATATAAAATCAGATCCTGAACACGCGGCTCTGTGCTTTCAAGATTTGTCCTAGAAGAAGTGCATTGTCCTGGCCCTAAGTCCAGGTGTTTGGATCGGGGGATCGTCGATCAGCTGGTGATCTCTAGCTCTACCAGTAATACGAATTTCAATCTTATTTTCATTATAGAAAGTTGTCACCAATCAACATCCTATCAGTAATCTTCACAGATACAATGTAAGAAATTGTGGGCTTAGTCTCAGCCATCACTCAAAACAAATCAAAAGAATCCCCCCAAAAGGTTACAAAGACACTCAAATCAGAAACCCAAAATGATAAACCAAAACTTTAAGCCAAAATAATCAGGGGTTTAACTCCTCATCCTCAAAGAAACTGTTTTTTTTGGTTCCGTTCTATTCTGTTAAGGAGCCAAAGAACATAACTTTTTTTTGCAAAAAGGTTGTTAACTAATCAAAGAGAAGAGAAGGGAAAAGGATGAAGACATGAAAGGATGAAGTTAGGATGGGTTCAGTTGAAGGGGATGGGTTTGCGTCAGAGTCGAAGGCAAAGGTGAGGACGAAAAAGCGAAGACGAGTCAGGATGGTTTCGGGATGAAGTCGCACTTGATGTCGAATTGGATTTGGGTCGGTTGAGATGGGTTCGGGTTGAACTCGAAAGCGAAGGCAAAGTTCTAGGTCGGGATGGTTGTCGGGTCGTCGAGATGGCAAAATTAGGTCGAGATGGGATCGAGATGAAGTCAAAGGCGATGTCGATGGCGTGTAGGTAGGGTTGCAGTCGATTCGGGTCGGGTTGAAGGGATTGGGGGGGGAGATTTGGGTGGCGAGACGAGGCTAGGGGCGGTGAGGCGAGGAGATCGGTGGCTAGAGTTGATAAAAGAAGAAGAGGATGCTGCTGTCAGAGCTATCGTGGTGAGTTGGCGTTGCTGTCGGCGAAAGAAGATAGTAGGGAGAACATAGAGAGAGAAATAGGGAAGGAAAGAAATCAGATTCTTGGCTCTGATAGAGAGAGTCGAAGAGAGAGAGAGAGATCTCTTCCCTCAACTGAATTATATAGATACATGTAAGTCTACTCTTACTCCTATTCTTAGACTACTAATACAATTTATATTTCCCAACACTTTATAATTTATAATATTCATATTTATCATCTAGGATATATTCCTTCATTAAGATGTCCAACAACTTTGCTCTTGGAATGCACTATGTAGAACCATGGTTTAAAATCTCATTATCAGTATTGGTATCAACCAATAGTTTTAGTATCAATATCATCAATATCGGCAATATCGGTCATATGACAATATTGGATGATGTTATAAGGTTGATATTGTATCGGGTATCTCAAAACCCGAATCAGCCGATATTTGGATTGTTCACTTACAACTAATTATTTAGTAAATGTGAATTTTAATATGTTTTTTAGCCCTTGTAATGAAACTTTTTTTTTGCTCCACCAATAGCTCAAACATTGGAAGCAGTGACTTTTCTGATTCTTAATTTCACATGGTCAACTTTTGGATGAGTGTCTACATGTGAAATCAGTATGTAGATGAAGCTAAGAGTCACATGGTGAAGCACCAGAATCTTTGTGCATAGTTTCGTGAATGTAATTGAATGTTCAATAACTTCCTCTATCTGAGAATTTTGAAGAGAACCCTGACTTGGCTTTCAGTTCTCTATTGGAGAATTGACAAGGCAAAATCTTTAGTTTTTGTTGTATATGTTGGAAAGAAACATCAAGTTTTGTCATGCTGATGACATGATTTAAATGTTAATATAAATAGCATTTAAGAATAATGGAAGCCCATCTTGTGAAAAAAATGTGTATTAACATAATGTTGAAATACACAACCCTGCAGTTCCTTGTTCACTTTCCATTTATTTCCTCGAACATAAAGCAACTTAATCTGTAAGATCAACTTGTTACTCATTGTTCTTCGCTATGAGTTGCTGATACTGATTAATTAGTTACAGGCAATCCCATGGGTATTTTGGAGCTATTATCCCTTTTTGAGGCGTACTTTGCATTTACATCATGCTTAATGTGTATCTTTTGCCTGGTGTTGGTATTACAGCTGCCGCGGATCAAGGTTTAACTTCTCAAGATGGCGGTACCGCCCTACTCGGAGGTTTTACCGTGGACAAATCAGTGGAGTTCTCTTATGAAGAGCTTGCTAGGGCTACAAATGATTTCAGCATGGCGAATAAAATTGGTGAAGGTGGTTTTGGAGTTGTTTACTATGCAGAGATTAGAGGAGAGGTCGGTTACATAGTTATCATCTTAATTGTTGTGTTCCCGTGGAATCCATATTAGTATCCTAATGTATGTCTGTCACTCAGCTTATTTGTGCTTAAACACGTTAAACAGCCATCTATTGGTATTTCTGCTTCCATTCATAACTAGTGGAATTCGACTGTTTATTCTTGAATCATATTATGTGAATTAATGTATTCAAGTGGATTTGGGTCGTGAAAGTTCCATGTAGTGGACAAGATTTGTCTTTGATATTTATCCATTTTATTATTGCTTGCAAGTCTGAAATCTTCTGAATGATATTATCATCGTCTCAGCTTGACTCTGTAGTTGTGCTTCATTGATTTGACCTTCATTTGTTTATTATCTCTAGGAATTTTATGTTGAGATGATGCTAATTCTTTGGTCACCAACAGTGCAGTCTTTAGATTTTATTTGAAGTTAATATTTGTTTTTTAATCTTTTTTGGGTTTATTCTTGCAGAAAGCTGCAATAAAGAGAATGGATATGGAGGCATCTCGAGAATTCCTTGCGGAACTGAAAGTTTTAACACATGTTCATCACTTGAACTTGGTAAGCTCTCTTTTCTAATCTATGCGTGGATGCCTGTGTATAAGATCGTGTGTGTGTGTCATAAATTTTTCTCTCTTTTGTAGGAGTGTGTGTCTCATCAATTTATGTAAATCGTAATCTGTACATTTGTTTGATTTTTTTGTTTGTTTTTGTTTTGTTTTTTTTTTTTTTTTGTGTGTGTGTGTGTGTATTCTAGATTTATGTAAATTGTATTCTCTTACATTTAATCATGATTTAGTTTCAACCAAATGTGTAAAAACATAATTCAAAGGATTGTTTCATAGCCATTAATTTGGTCATAGTATTTGTCTTCATATTTAAATCATGTTCGTTTTGTGAGAGCATTGGCAGTAAAGCCTCCAACAAGTTTAAATTGTTTTGTATAGTTCACTTGTAAGTGTCTTGACTATAAAAATTTCTTGTGTCAGGTTGTTAACTTCTGTAGCCAAGTAACCAGGTATAAACTAAGCTTCAATTTTTCACCAAAAGGTTACAGATTGTTTGATGTTTAGCTTACCAAAGGAGGACCCTCTCGAGGTGATTTGTGGGCAGCATTTAGTTCCTCTGTAGTTGATGGGCAGCTAACCTCCTTATTATTCACCCATATTTTGCTTGTCTTGATGTGGAATGATCTGTTCCTTCCCATCTTCATTTTCCTGCCCTGTTCTTTTAGGTGCTCCAACTTTATCTTCTTTTTTCCAGTCCTTTCTGCTGTGAATTTATTGATGCAGCTGCATAGTTGTTAACCTATAAGTTTCTCTTCTTCTATTTTCTCTAATATAAATGTGGACTGTTGTTTGATGTAAAAAAGCTTGGATCGTAATCACCTTCAAATCAAAAGTAGGGTTTTTAAATTTTAAAATTGGGAACAAGATAGAATTCGGGTTTTCACCCTTTACACGGGCGTCACACTAAAAACTCAAGAGCAAATAAACTCAAGAATTTAACTGAAATATTTGAAAAAAAAAAATTAATCATTCAATAATTAAAACAAAAGTCTAGATGGCCTTTTATAGGCTTTACAAGAAAGTAGTTTTAGAAAATAGCTGATGTGGTACTAAATGCCCACATAAAAGAAACACCTACTACAACAGCTAATTAACATAAAATAAGTCTAAAAATAAAACTAGACTAAAATCAAAGAGCTGCATTAATCTGCTTCATGAAATAGACTCGATCGAATCGTCCCCTAAGCGACGTAATGTCCTCATCAATTCCCCGGGTGGGAAGAACTCGACCCTGTCGAGTGAGTGGTGGGAAGCTGCTACTGGCTGTGACTGTGGTAGCGCTCCAGTAAGTCAGAGTCAAGCTGACAGAAGT
>JAVJIF010008747.1:0-10000 GCA_038442645.1 Agave tequilana
AGAGAGAGAGAAAATGTATATCAGCCTGCAGCTGAGAGACTCTCTCAGCCTGCGGTGACGTGGCTCAATATTTGTCACCGCAGTAAATTGCGGCCCGCTTATAGGAAGAAGTTTAATTACTAAATACCCTTATGAAAAGCTATTCTTTCGGTAACTTTCGTTATTGTTTATTATTATTTCCCCACAAGACAATTTTTTGACCGCTCGTTGTCAGATTTAGAAAAATAAAAAATTTAGACCAATCATTATTTAAAAATTATAAGAAAATAAAAAACAAATAATTTTTAAAACACTGCCACCAAGGTCGCAGTCATCTACAATACAATGTAAAAAAACTGCGACCCGAGACGACACCGACCAAGGTCGCAGTCATCTACAATACAAATGTAAAAAACTGTGACCCGTTTGACACTGCGACCAAGGTCGCAGTCATCTAAAGTGTACACTGCAAACATAACAAACTGCGACTAGGGGAATTAAAAAACAGATGACGTTAAATACACTGCGACCATGGTCGTATGACACTACACAACGAATATGAAACAACTGCGACCCGGGACGACACAGCGACCAAGGTCTCAGTCATCTACAATACAAATGTAAAAAAACTGCGACCCGGGACGACACAGCGACCAGGTCGCAGTCATCTACAATATAAATGTAAAAAATTGCGACCCGGTTCGACACTGCGACCAGGTCCTGTAAATTTATAATTTTTAAACAAATTTTTTTAAACAAAATGATCAGGTGAAATTTTAGATATGTAAATTTTTTTGAAAGGACATGTTTTTACATAAGGTAAAAGTTGTGAGTGAGGGTATTTTCGGAAAATACAATGTTGACATGACTGACATTAAATTAGGCGGGATTTTTGAAGTTTTTGTCTGCCACAATTTATGACAGATTTGTGGCTCTGATGTTGCCACGTCCCGCCGGCTGAGAGAGTTCTCTCAGCTGCCGACGGAGGTACAGTAACCCTATATATATATATATATATATATATTATATATATATATATATATATATATATATATATATATATTATATATATATATATATATATATCTGTGTGTGTGTGTATATATATATATACCCCTATATATATACCTATAATATACCTATATTTATATGTATATATACCTATATATATACCTATATATATATATACCTATATATATATATACCTATATATATATACATACATACATATATACATACATATATATATATATATATATATATGTATGTATGTATATGTATACATACCTATATATATATATACACACACACACATATATATATATTGATTGGTAGTGAAAAATGCATAATTGTCATCACATTTACTATCACATTTTCACATTTATTCATATAATAATGCACTATTGCTAATATTTTGTTATTTAATGTGTGCAGGCCTTGAGTGTTTGATTAAATAAAGAATAAAAGCTTAATGAAGCCCAAAAGCCCATATCCATGCCCAAGTCCAAGCCCAAGTTTGCAAAAGTGCAATTACAGAAAGTCAAAGTGCAAATACAAAGTGTAAATATTGCAAATACTACAAAGAGGGAAAGGATAGAATTCTATTCAACCCTAAATGCTTGGTGATGAGGATAAATAAGAGTGCAAGGATGAGATTCGTTTTTGAAGGGATTTGGATTTAGGGTAACTTGATTTCTAAGTTATCCCGAAAATCCAAAATGAAGAGTCAGGATGCAGCTTCCAGAAGGAGACGCCCAGATGGACGGACCAGAGGAGGCCACGCGCGAAAGCGCGTGGCCAACCGCCACTACTTGGCCGCGGAAACGCGGTCCAAGCCGCGTTTCCGCGGCAGTCCTGCCTTATCCCGCTACCAGTTTTTGTGGAGGAGTCGTTCTGGGACTCTAATTCCTTCTGCACCTATAATACCCCTGCAGGCGCAACAGGGAGGGGATCCAGAGAAGATTAGGATTTTTCTTTAGCTTTTTCTTAAAATTTCTGCACGTTGTAATTTCGTTTTAAAGGCATTGTGGAGAAGAAGGAGCTTGTATTTGGAGACATACTTTCGAATAAAGATTACCTCTTTTGCATATTTGATTCTTGTCTATTTTATTTCTTTTCTCTGTGATCTATTGTTTCGGTTTTAATCTATGATCTCTTGCTTTGTTTTTCCTTCTTTAACACTTCTTCTAATTAAGAAAGAAAATAAAAAAATAAAAAAATAATTATAAAAAAAATGATGTCTAACTAATTCCTTGTGTGGTTTGCTGATCTCTTAAGCAACCCTAGGGCAAGTTAGGATTTGAATCGATTGATGACCAGTTTTTAGAAACCCTAGGTCTAAGATTGTTTTTCTTGAAGATTAAACTGATAATTAGATTTCTTTATCTAGGTTGCACACTTAAAACAACTTCTCATGACTTCATACTTAAGAACTAGGACATCATAAATTTAAGATTCATCTTTTCTTAAGCTGTACTTAGATGTTAGGATGAAACCTTGTTTAGTTTTTGATAATGCAACTTAGTTAAATTCTAGTATCGTCTTTTCTTGCTTGAACCTTCTTAATAAACCTAGGGTAAATTATATATATCTCAAGATGACATTCAACATCCAAGACTTGCATGGTGGGTTGTGGTAGTAGATCAGTAAAACCATACTTCTCTACTCATATATATATTTCAACTCTAATCCCTCCTTTGTTTCATTTGAAGCATACAGAGGAATCGGCCGAAAAGCTTGCATCGCATCCTTCCCTGAGGATCACGACCCGCTTTGGCCCTTGCTACAGCGGATAGCATTGAGACTAAGAACTCTACAACTCAATCTTTTTATTTATAAATTCTTAAATCTCAATCAAAATTTTGGCGCCGTTGCCGGGGAAGGAACGACACGATTTTCTCAAACTAATTATTTTTTATTCTTTCTGTTTGTAGATTCAGAGAACAGGAAACTAAGCAGCAACAAGGACACATAGCAACTCTGTGCCTCTGCCCTCGAAGGCAGAGCATCAGAGCCTACTTCAGAGCCGCGGGTCCGCGGCAAAAGTTGCGTTTCCGCGGCCTGAGTAGTTCACTACTCATATATTTTTCTGCAGGTTGCTAAGAATTGCAAATACTGCTTACTGCTGTGATATATTTTCTCTGTGATCATTCTGCAACTGCTAATTAATAACATTAACCCATTTATTGATAATAAAAAAAAATTAGACTCTTGCATCTTAGGCACGTGTCTATTTTAATTTTTTAATTCTGTTGAAGAGTGCTGGCGACAAGGTACGTCTGCATTGCATATAGATTAGGAAACACTCTTGGCTGTTTTACTACTTTTTGAGTGATTACTTTTCTACTGCTTTACACGTACACAAAAATATCTTAAGGGCATAACCCATAAACAAGATAAGGTGGGGATTTCATCACCCTTCCTTGGCCCACAAATCATATCCGTCACACTCACAACCCTAACCTTAAGTAAAATTTGACTAGACGTTGGCCCTAGGTTAACTCGGACTCAATAGGAGATTGACCGAAGGAGGAAAATTGTTCGAAATTAACTCTTGTCAAATCGGTGTCTAGGCAGGGGATTGAGGGCCGAAAGCCCGAAGAACGTGGTTATTTAATTAAGGAACGTCTCTGACGGAAAACCTCCCACCGGTCTTGCCACCTGCCTGGCCGATTAGCTTGTGGTTAACGTCGACAATAGACCTCCTAAGGAAAGTCTAAAGTTAGGAGTCATCTAGGTCAAGGATTACCCTAGATAGGATTCTTTGTTTGTTTTTCTTTTTTTGGTTGATTGGGTGAACTTGTTTGCTAATTGTGCATGCCCGCTTGGTCGAGAGACCCACTTACATCCAGGCTAACTAGGACTAGTTCACCACCCGAGCAAAAGCCCGACTCACACATGGCACAACCGCCGTCACTCCAAGATAGGTTCTATCCTATTAGAACCTCTCTTCCTTCTTACATCAAGCTTACTGATGAAGGTGTTGACCACTTTGAGCTTAAGCCACAATACATCAACACCCTTCCCAAATTTCATGGACTTGAATCCGAGGATGCATACTTCTTCATAAGGGAATTTGAGGAAGTATGTCTCATGATGAATATACCTAAGTTGGGAAAAGATGCCATCAAATTTAGGTTTGTCCCCTTTGCTTTGAAGGATTTAGCAAAGAAATGGCTCTACAGTCTAGAGGCCGTTTCTATATCTTCTTGGGATAATTTCGTTAAGGCCTTCTTAAAGAAATTTTATCCCGTTCACAAGACTGCACTGATTAGGAAGAACATCCTACAGTTTAAGCAAACAGCTAATGAACCTTTTTGGAAATACTTCGAACGTTTTAAGGACCTTCTTGCCCAATGCCCTCACCATGGGATAGAGAAATGGTGACTTTGCCAAGTTCTATATGATGGATTAGATTATCCAACTAAAACGCTGTTAGAATCCATGTGTCAAGGAGGATTTCTGCAAAAGAATGAAGATGAAGGATGGTTATTGTATGAAGAATTAGCTGATAATACCATCCAATGGGAACCTACTCCGGAAAAATTTAGGACTAATGACCCTACTTCTTCTAAAGGAGGTATCCATTCCATTGAGGCCAACATAGCAACCGATGCTAAGTTAGCTGCTGTTATGCGAAGACTAGAGGCTCTTGAAACTAAAGAGCCAGTCTCTGTGAACCAAGTCAGCCCAACATCTTCGGCGGGCTGTACTTATTGTCAAGATATGAACCATGTGTTCGAGGAATGTCCTGTCTTTATCGCGCATCAAAGCTTGCCCGAACATATGAGTGCGGCCTTCACAAGGCCTGCCAACAATCCGTATTCGCCCACCTACAATCCCGTTTGGAGAAATCATCCCAATTTTTCATGGGGCCCAAGCAACAATGAGCAGACTAGGCCCAAATTCTCCAACAATTTCCAAAATCCGCCCTATCAACAAAATTTCCCTAGTCAAAATCCTCCACCTTCTTTCCAAAATTCACAAATGGAGACAAGACTCTCAAATATGGAAAGAAAGGTGGACACTCTAGTTAAAAGCCACGACATGCTGGCTCAAGTCTTGACTAGGATAGAGATCCAATTGAACCAACAAGAGAGACAGAGGGGAACTCTACCGAGTCAACCACTGCCAAATCCTAGGAATCCTAGGCTAACCAATGAGGCTCAAGACCCAAACCAGTGTCATGTGGTTCATACACTAAGATCAGGGAAACAAGTTGATAATCAAGTATCCATGCCACCAGATCCATCTCAGTCATCCATTCCATCTAGCTCCACTCCCATTCCACCCAGCCCCAATGAAACTGAAGTTGAAAAGTCAGCAGGTCAGGTGCACCAGCCTATAGCCCCATTTTCAAATAGGCTTAGAAGCAACAACAATGCACATATGGAGAAACTACTAGAGGTGTTCAATCAAGTTAGGCTCAACATCCCACTTCTTGATGCAATCCAACAGGTCCCTAGTTATGTCAAATTCCTTAAGTACATGTGCACCAAGAAAAGAAAGACAAATGTGCCTAAGAAGGTTTTTCTAGCCACTAACATTAGTGAGCTATTGTCCAACCAGATCCCAGTCAAGTACAAGGACCCTGGTTGCCCCACCATCTCTTGCACCATAGGTCGAGCCGAAATCATCGAGCACTCCTCGATTTAGGAGCTAGCATCAATTTGCTCCCTTTCTCCGTATATCAACAACTTAAATTAGGTGAACTCAGCCAACCCAAGTTACTATTCAATTGGCTGACCGCTCAATCAAAGTTCCTAAGGGAGAGATCAATGACGTCCTCATACGGGTAGGAGAATTCATTTACCCAGTCGATTTCATTGTTTTAGAGACACAACCTGTGTCTAATCCTAGGTCCCAAACTCCCATCATCTTATGAAGACCGTTCCTAGCAATCGCAAATGCAATCATAAATTGTAGAAACGGATCCATGAGATTGACTTTTGGGATATGACCAAGGAAGTCAATGTTTTCAACCTAGGTAAGCATCCCTACGATGTGACCGACCAACCCTTTGAGGTTAACTTCATTGAAAACATGATGAGTGAGCACAATGAGGAGATCATACTAGAGTTAGAGGAAGAGGAAGACTTAGAATCAAGTGATCTCAACCTTGATGAGATCGAATGGGAATCAAATTCGAGTTCTATAGAGATGGGAGACTCTAGCTTAACACCTCCACCCATCGAGCCACCTCCTTCTTTGGAGTTAAAGGCCTTGCCTAAACATCTTAAGTACGCCTACCTAGGTGAACAAGAGACGTTACCAGTCATAGTTGCATCTAATTTGACTAATAGGCAAGAGGAAGACCTACTGGCAACCCTTAGGAGACATAGGGAAGCCATTGGTTAGACTATGGCAGATATAAAGGGACTGAGCCCTACGATAGTCCAGCATCGTATCCATCTAGAGGAAGGGGTTAGACCGAAGAGGGATCCACAGCGTAGGCTAAACCCACTTATGCAGGAGGCTGTACAAGCCGAAATAGTGAAACTGTTAGATAATGGGATCATTTATCCTATTTCCGATAGCGAATGGGTTAGCCCAATGCATGTGGTCCCTAAGAAGTCCAGCTTTACTGTGGTAGAAAATGACAAGCATGAGTTAGTACAAACACGATTGCCTGCCAAGGTTAGAGTATGCATAGACTACCGCAAGTTGAACGCCGCCACTAGGAAAGATCATTTTCCCCTCCCATTTATCGACCAAATGCTGGAAAGATTAGCCGGTCATGAGTATTACTATTTCTTGGACGGTTATTCAGGGTATAACCAAATCCCTATAGCCCCGGAGGACCAAGAAAAGACAACGTTCACGTGCCCATTTGGGACATTTGCCTACCGTCGAATGCCTTTCGGCTTATGTAATGCCCCCGCCACATTCTAACGTTGTATGTTAAGCCTGTTTTCTGATATGGTCGAGCGTTTCTTAGAGATTTTCATGGACGACTTCTCCGTCTATGGAAATTCATTTGACCAGTGTCTCCATCACTTGGAGCTAGTGGTGAATAGGTGCACCGAAAAGAACTTGACCCTCAATTGGGAAAAGTGTCACTTCATGGTGCAGCATGGGATTGTCCTAGGTCATGAGATATCTAGGGAAGGGATCAAGGTAGACAAGGCCAAGGTGGAGATCATAGCCAAACTTCCACTTCCACGATGCGTGAAGGACATTCGGTCTTTCTTAGGACACGCTGGGTTTTATCGTAGGTTCATTAAGGATTTTAGAAAAATTGCTAGACCCCTTACAAACCTTCTAGCTAAAGACGTGCCCTTCATCTTTGATGATAGGTGTAATAGTGCGTGGGAGAAATTGAAAGTGGAACTTATCTCTGCTCCTATCATCTCACCTCCGGACTGGTCCAAACCTTTTGAGACCATGTGCGATGCCTCAGATTTTGCGATAGGTGCTGTCTTAGGACAGCGTAAGGATAACAAGCAGCACGTGATCTACTATTCGAGTAGGACGCTCAATGATGCCCAAATGAACTATACTACAACCGAGAAGGAATTCTTGGCAGTAGTGTTCCCTTTGGAGAAATTCCGCCCATACCTACTTGGGACTAAGACCACGATTTTCACTGACCATTCTGCAATTCATACCTTATGCTAAAAAAAGATGCGAAGGCCCGACTCATTCGTTGGATCCTTCTCCTTCAAGAATTCGATCTCGAAATTCGAGATAAAAAAGGTGTCGAAAATGTCATCGCAGACCATCTCTCTCGTGTGCCAAACGCACCTTCCGACGAACTGCCTATCAATGACAATTTTCCTGATGAACAACTTCTAGCCATCTCTAAGGAGCCATGGTTTGCTGACATAGTAAATTACTTAGTCACAAACCAAACACCACCTAATTGGTCAAAACAGGATAGATACCGATTCTTGTCTCAAGTCCGGTATTACATGGTGGGAAGATCCTTACCTTTTCAAATATTGTAGCGACCAAATTATTAGGAGATGTGTCCGCGACGAGGAAACTAGAAGTGTTCTAGCCTTTTGTCATGAGTTCGCTTGCGGTGGACACTTTGGTCCCCGCAAAACTGCCGAAAAGATCCTGCAAAGTGGCTTTTATTGGCCAACTGTGTTCAAGACGCATTTGAGTATTGCAAAACTTGCACAAGATGTCAAATGATAGGAAGAATTTCCAAACGAAATATGATGCCCCTAAATCCTATTCTAGAAGTAGAACTTTTCGATGTCTGGGGCATTGATTTTATGGGACCCTTCCCTAATTCGTTTGGGCACCAATACATCTTGTTGGCCGTAGACTATGTATCAAAATGGGTTGAAGCCGTCCCTTGCAAGACAAATGACAACAAAGTTGTTGTCAAATTCTTGAAAGAAAATATCATCTCGCGCTTTGGAACCCCTCGTGCCATTATTAGTGACAATGGCACGCATTTTTGCAATAGAACTTTTGAAGCTCTTATGCGAAAATACGCCATAACTCACAAATTGTCTACGCCCTACCATCCTCAAACTAGCGGACAGGTAGAAGTTTCTAATAGGCAAGTCAAGCTCATCTTGGAGAAAACTGTGAATCAGAATAGGAAGGACTGGTCCACCAAACTGGTGGATGCCCTATGGGCATATAGGACTGCCTTTAAGACGATTCTAGGAATGTCTCCCTACAGACTAGTCTTTGGAAAGGCTTGCCACCTTCCTGTTAAGCTAGAGCACCAGGCCCTTTGGGCAATTAAGCAGCTAAATTTCGATCTAGATAAGGCCGGTGAGCTTTGAAAATTACAAATTTCTGAACTAGAGGAATTAAGGAATGAAGCATACGACAATGCGAAGATTGTGAAGGATAGGGTTAAGGTTTTTCATGATAAGTTCATCACGAGAAAAACTTTTGTCCAAGGACAAAAAGTTTTACTCTATAACTCTAGACTTCATCTCTTTCCCGGCAAGTTGAAGTCAAGATGGACAGGGCCCTTCATTGTTAAGACTGTGTTTCCACACGGAGCCATAGAGATCTACGACCCCAAAAATGGCAATGCATTCAAGGTAAATGGTCAACGTCTTAAAATCTTTTTAGAGTCAGTACCGGAAGCAAATGCAGCCATGGGTCTTTTTGACCCACTGTATCGGTAACTATATCTTTCTGTCAGTTCATGCATCCATGTATTTCATTCATACATTAGGGACAATGCATGAAACAAGTGTGAGGGAAGGGTATGTAATATATTATATAAATATATATATATAAAAAAATTAATTAAAAAAATTTAGAAATATTTTTCTTTTTCTCTTTTTTTGTTCTAACATAAAAAAAAAATAAAAAAACATTTTGTAAAAAGGACAGTATTTTGACTTATTTTTTGAAAGAAACCTAAGTTAGTTTTAAGAATTAGGAAAATCATGATTAGGATTTCTAAAAACTTTGTCAAAATAAATAAATTGTTTAAATTTTAGGTATAGGAGGAGAAATTGAATAAGTAATTAGTCTTGATTTTTACCTTAATGAAATGTGCATACCTAATGCATATCTAGGATTCTAAGACAAAGACCCTTGCGCCTCATATAAATATATATATATATATATATATATATATATATATATATATATATATATATATCACTAATTAAGCTGGATACATGTGCCTCAAGAAGCATAAGTATTCACGCCTAAAGGTGAGTTTATAAATAAACGTCCGTAGTTTTGTGGCCTAGTTCACTCGAATTTGAGTCCGTGGGGTGTTTTCTCACCTGGTGCCCTAAGGCCGACCGGTTTGGGAGTCATCGACTTTAAGTTCGCTACATGGGTGGATTAGAAAGCCTAAACTGAGAAATATTATATATATATTAACACATCTAATAATCAATTAGTTAGGTATTAGGGCCTCAAGAAGCCTTGATACTTACACGAAAGAAAATTAGATGAGTTATATATAAATATATATATAATAATAATTAAGAGGCATGAGAGTCCAAGTTAAGGAATTCTTAGATTCACAAGGGTGCGTATGATTTTTGGTAACGAAAAAGATTATACAAACATTCAATTTTAATCC